>OZ010598.1:60187891-60190391 GCA_963932145.1 Acanthosepion lycidas | reverse complement strand
GAGAGAGAGAGAGAGAAAAAGAGAGTGAGATAGGGGAAAGAGAGAAAGAAAGAATGAGTGAGATACTGAAACATGTATATGCTGCATATAAATAAAAGATTTAGTTAAGAAACCCCTTGTAGTTTTAAAACATACTATAAACTAATACATCTGCAATTTTTAATATTTTGGACATGTAAGATTACTAAGCCATGTGGGATTCTCCACGGTTCATTATATCTGCAGAAACTTATCTGTGCATGACGCTGCTTATATACATGGTTCAATAATTGAGGCTTTAAAGGCGTATAGATCTAGCTTTTATTTGATTGGTTTAATCGCCTTCTCGCAGAAATGTCTTACAAGAAATAACACTGTACGTAGGTTAGCCTGTCATAAGGATTTTTGGGTCGTAATCTCTGAATTGTGTGGGTCATTCGAAATTGTATACATACATAACTACACACACACATAAATACACTCACACACACACACACATACACAGACACACACACACACACACACATATATATATATATATATATATATATATATATGTATGTATGTATATTGCTAAGTTATGTTTTTCCAAGGAATTTTCATTTCCTTCATTAAATTTGAAGGAAGGTGTATATTATTGAATTCAGTAATATGATGTTTACATTTTATTGATTGTTGTGTGAGAATATAGTATTGTTATTATATATATATATATATATATATATATATATATATATGTGTGTGTGTGTGTGTGTGTGTGTATCTGTGTGATTTTTGTGTGTTTAGGTGTGTAAAGGGAAACACATGAAGATTATTTTGAAATTAATGCTTCGTATTTTGTTACATCTGCCCACGTTGTGAGATGCAGATGTTGGTGGTATGACAATAAAGCTTCGTTTTGGACTTTATTGTAGATTTTAACTGGCAAAATGCCATCTGACACGAAGATGAGTACGAAACCCAGGCGTGTCGTTAAATTATTCCGTCAGGAGAAGGTTGCACACATTGACGATCATTTACGCACGGTGAACGTTATTGGAGAACAAACAATGGATGTGAACAAAGTTTTAGCAGTGGCGATAGTAATATTCTTCACAAGTGGCATTTAAACTGATGAAAACAATGTTTTATTGGCAATGTTATTGTTGTTGCGAAAACTTTCTCTCTAGGAGTTATTTCTATACTTTCCATGAAAACATATATGAGTTATTAGTTTTCAAACGTTCGTCATATATATATATAGATAGATAGATAGATAGATAGATAGATAGATAGATAGATAGATATCTGAAAGTCTAAGTTATTTAATCATTACATTCTGCACTTGGGTATACATGTGTCTAAATATGTGAGTATGTGTTAACATATGTGTATATGTCTAGATAGGTTTGCATTCCCTCTCCCTTGCTCTCTCTCTCTCACTTTCTCTCTCTCTCTTTTCTCTTACACACACTCTCTGTCTTTCTGGATAGATAGATAGATAGATAGATAGATAGATAGATAGATAGATAGATAGATAGATATGAACACATGGACAGATAGATATGTTTGGGTACACGCAAGTGCAAATGCACTGGTTAATATTTTTGTACGCTTTCAGCAAGGATAATAGACACGCACATGCACTTATACGTATATGCTGACAAAGTGACACACCTATGTAGGCGAGTATATTTTATATATTGCTTATTATTGTGTTTGTGTGTATGTTATAAAAACATATCTTCCGTTTTTATATCGACTCTCCTCTTCGTCTTCTATCTTGAATATTTCACTCAAACAACAGACAAAATGTTTTCATTTGTTTATTTTTTTTAAACCTCATATTCAACAGCATTGCATCCAATCTGAAGCAAAAAGAAATCTTTAAAGTATGTCCCAAGAAATCAAGGTAAATTTCTTAAACAGCTAAATTATTGGACAGATGTTGAAACAAAAGATGAAACTTAGTAGAATGATTTCAATATCATAGTGAACACGTGTGACTACGCATGTTTTGAATAATACCGTTTAGTAGCACACATGTTCTATAGAATTTTACATCAGATCATGTAGCGCCAATGTTGTGGAAATTCCAAATTTGGAAACATAGGGACAAAATGCCAAAAATGTAAACTCACTCTTCATATCTATATATCTATATATCTTGTTTATATTTATCTCTTTCTTAGCCTGTTAATATCTATCTATCTATTTATCTATCTATTTATCTATCTATCTATCTATCTATTTATATATATATATATATATATATATATATATATATACATAAAGAGAGATAGATAGAAAGATATGTGTGTGTTTGTTTATTTACATGTGTGTGTCAGTCAATATAATTGAAACTTTGTTTATATATTTCTCTCCTCATGAAGCAAGGTCTTTATACAATTGTATACAAATTATACACACATGCACGCGTTACATATCTATCTATCTATCTATCTCTATATATATACATATATATATATATATAAATATATATATATATATATATATATATGATAGATAGATAGATAGATAG
>OZ010598.1:60165391-60182891 GCA_963932145.1 Acanthosepion lycidas | reverse complement strand
TATATATATACATAGATATATATATATATATATATATATATATATATATATATATATATATATATATATATATAACAGGCCTATTTTTACAGTAATGTCTTACCACTGACTATCCCATTTTTACTGAATGTCGTAACATCTTTAGCAATGCATTTACATTAAAATATAATGACTTTATATTGTCAGCAGCGATTGCACTAATACCTGATTAGTGACAATACCTCTCTTCACGCTTTGATACTGTAAGATCAATGACGTGCAGAGGTTTGGCGAACTTTGGTGATGCCCGGGGCCAACTCCTTAATTGTATGCCCCTAAGACTCAAATGGCGTGGGCTATGGGGCCTTTTACTGAGAAATGTAAGAAAGGATTATATTTTAAATATGTAAAAACAGTTGAGACATGAAATAAACACTTTATTCAAATTACATATAAACTACTAAAGTCATTAGCAAAACATTTCCCTGATATTTAGACAGTCTTATAATATTTGACAATCACTTTCTTTCATGTTTTCAATAGTAAATATCATTAGCATTGCCTTTAAATTGTACATATATTAGCCTTATTCTGCCAGTAATACTAACTTTATTTCTTCAGCACTGACAATCTTTTCCCTCCGGATTTCTATAGTAACATCATTAAAAATGTATTTACATAATACATATTAATCCTATCCTGTGAGAAAGTCTTGCGTTTATTTCTGAAAACTAACAATAACATTCTTTCTCTGAGTACGGAATCTATCTCAGTGAAATTTTAGGCAAAAACAATTATTCGGTTGGTAAAAAAATAATGACGTAATAATGTCGTTTTGTGACGTTAAAAATACGTCAAAAAACGACATTAGTACGTCATTATTTTTGCACCAAGCGAATAATTAGGAGTTTGCCAACGACTAGAAGCCTTTATTTCGTTAATGAACAAAACGCTTCATAGATAGATAGATAGATAGATAGATAGATAGATAGATATGGACCAAGTGAGATAGATATGAACAGAGTTATATAGATAGATAGATATAAACGAACTAAGATAGATAAAGAGAAAGAGAACAGTGGAGTAGTGGTAGGGTGGGCGAAGATGACAAAAAGTGAAAACCTGCCGATATAGAACAGGCTCATAATGAATCGGACATAAATTGCCATTGTAGTTATTGTGTCGTATTATACATGATTTGATATATTTTAAAATTAATCATAAGCTAATAAATAAGAGAAACACTCACTATATATAGTATTATGAACATTTTACTTAGTGATAATAATAATAATATCACACACGCACACACACACACACACACACATATATATATATATATATATATATATATATATATATATATATATATATATTACTTCAAATGATATAGTTGATACTCCGCATTTGAAATAGACACTTCATTTTTTTAATTTTAGGCATTCGAAAATTTTAATAAAGAAAACCTGTTCTCCAGCAGAGATTGAAACTGCATCTCCTTTTGTAGGTAAACTACCGTATATATATATATATATATATATATATATATATATATATATATATATATATATATATATATATATATATATATATATATATATATATATTATGCGAGCAATATATTGTGTGGGTTTCATCTTAAAATACTATTCTTATTAAAAATAAAATTATTGATAGATTTTGAGGGAGTATCAGGAATTATTTTCCTATATATCGCAGAAAATGTTTATTTGGTTAATTTGCATGATAATATGGCTTATGGACATTCTACAACCTTCATCACTCTTTGCTCCATTGATTCTCCTCATTTTTCTAGTTTAATATTGTTTACAACCAGTTTATTGCTTCCCGGAAATAATTTCTTAATTATTGATGTTTATGTTCATATGTCTCTTAATGATGTACCACAGATTTTCTATTGGATTAATATCCGGGGAAGGAGTAGTGAGGGGGGGGATTTCCATTAATTTGGTATTTTGGAAACCGTTCTTTTAAGGTTCTTTTTACAGCCTACGAGGGAGGCCGACAAAATGATATATTCAACCCCAATTTTGTTTTCTAAGTCGGGTTGATTGAAGAACCCAATCTCTAGACTAGTCAAAATTACTGTTGAAAAAAACAGTTTTCATGTATCTCTTTACCAAATATTTTATTTGTATGATATTTACTTAAAGATGACAGTTTGATTGTTTCTAGCTGTTTCACCATTCTTAAAATTCTGCAACTTTTCTCGGTTTATATTTGCTCGAACTTCCCCAAATTATTATTGGGGACCAATCCAGATTTATCGCTTTTTAACATTTTTTCTCAAATCATTTTTGTGAACTAAAATTAGTTTATTTTTCCCTTCCTATGACGTCAAGGTTTTAAAATTCTCTTTTGATTGAACTAAACTTTTCGCAATGTCTAATGTTCTGATTTATTCACTCAAGAACTAAACATAGTTATACTATTTTCTGTTTACATCGTTAATAAATATACATTTTTTTCCTCACTATCGAACACAATTATATTAACACAGGCACTCAATGTGCAATACTATATATATATATATATATATATATATATATATATATATATATATATATATATAATATAATGACCAACTCCAGCTGTATAATATAATCAAATAAGACCTTATAAATATTTATAATAGAATATATATTATCAGCTGAGAGTCATGATACATTGATTGAAAATATATCTTGAAAAGTTACTAACAATGTTGGTTAATAATAACTTTATACCGTGAATATTAAATTGCATAATCAAATTCTTGTAGGTGTAAATGTTTATATATCTATGCATATATATATATATATATATATATATATATATATTAAAATTTTTCTTTATCTCATAGATATCTATGATACGATAATTTTATTCTATTATTAGTAGTAGTAGTAAAAGTAGTAATAGACGTAGTAGTAATTTTATATGCCTTGATATTGAGTATGGAATTTCTAAAACCACCTTGTATAAAAATATTAACATGCATATATATCTTGGTCGAAAATTTTCGGCAAATCTTAATATTTGATATATACACACGCACATATATATACACGCACAGTCACACACACACACACGCATGTATATATACACAAAAAATTCAAAAATTGGAAAAATACAGTAAAAAATTAAACAAAAACTATTGGTTTAATTTTGCAAATGTTTTTTAATTAAATGCTCCATGGATAGATAGACATCATAAATACATAGGATAATATATAGAGAGGATAATATATATATATATATATATATATATATATATATATATATATGTGTGTGTGTGTGCGCCCGCACGCGCGTGTGTGTGTGCATGTATTAGGTATGTTTGTGCATAATTATAAGATATTTATGTTTATATATGTTTGTATATATAAGATATGGGTGATGATGGGTGATTTCAGCATTAGATTTTCACATAAATTGTGAAAAATTGATAATATAATGTACTATATATATATATATATATATATAAAATATAATATCATGTAATATAATATAATATAATATATATATATATATATATATATATATATATATATATATATATGTATATATATACATATATATATATACATATATATGTGTGTGTGTGTGTTACATTATATTATATATTCAGTTTTTACAATTTATGTTAAAATCTCCTGCAGAAATGACCCAATGTTTTATTATATGATCCTATAACCGGTAACAGATTCACTCCTAAATACGAGATGCACGATTTTTATAAAATATTATATTTCAATTATTAAATTAAATGAATACAAATTCAAATAATGTTAAATTATAAAAAGAACATTTCCCTGAAAATATTATGATTACAGTTTTATTGCTTTCTAAATCATTATATATAATGGATTACTACATATATATATATATATATATATATATATATATATATATATATATATATATATATATATATATATATGAATCTATATGTAGACTAATGTACCAATGTATAAATATATATATATATATTCTTTATATTAGCCTGCTGGTGTTCTTTTGTGTGTTTATGTGAGTTGAAATCATGTTCGTGTATGTTTCCGGTTTTTTTTATCTGTTTCATTTTATCTCTCTCGTAAAATATATGTGTGTGTGTGTGGTGTGTGTGTATGTTTGTGTGTGTGTGTATGTTTGTGTGTGTGTGTATCCGTCTGTTTATATCTTTCGGTCTGTTTATATTTATATATCACGTCCGTTCATATCTATGTATCTTGGTTTCAATGTTTGTCTACTTTAGTAGGCTGGTCGTGTCGTAATTTTTCTCAACTTCGCCAACCAACATACATATTCACACCATAAAATGTAGCCTTGTTTCTTAAATGTATATTTGATCATAGATATCTTCACTATCTTTTATAGTGATAACTAGAGACATATATGAACTAAGATAATAATTAAATGCATAGATAGATAGATAGATAGATAGATAGATAATGGTTCAATGTAGAAAAGCTTTTTAGCGACGCGTTTTACCGACTTGTTTTAGGTTCGGTGTCTTCAGATAGATAGATAGATGTGGACTTTATGAGTCAAAGTGGAAAACCTTTTAACCACGCGTTCCCTCAAGGTGTGTCAGGTTTGAGGTCTTCAGGATACACACACACACACTCACACACACACACACACACACATATATATATATATATATATATATATATATATATATATATAGAAAGAGAGCGAGGGAGACTGACAGACAGACAAATACAATAAAAATAAGATACACACGAGATATATACTAAGTTTTAGAGTTTAGAATTGTTGTACACCTGGTCCCTGAAGTTGTGCTCGCTGTGAGATTTGGTCTGCCTGGTTGGTGTCTAACTAGGACCCTATATCCGAAAACAGTGGCTGTCGTTCGATTACTGTATAAAGTTAATAAACACGAGGACAATGTCGTAAAAGGAGAAAAACCACGAGGAGGGATAAACAAAGTTCTCTACGACAATTCCGCGATTGAATCAATCGATCGATATTTACATTTATAGGAAAAGATGAAGTGCATATAAATCGATAGGAAATTTACATCTGCTAAAAGATCGAAGAATCAGCAGAAATGCATGCTACTCAAACTGCTTATATATACACACACACGAACACACATAAATATAAATATACATGCCTGAATGAATAAATTACAGATATTATCTCTGCTAATTTTTAATAAAATCCCTTCATACTCACGAATAACCTTCCGTGTATTGATGTCAACTATTTTTGAAAAAATTCCATAATGGATAATTTTTCACGTTCTAATAAAAGCTCAACACATTGTCAAGCGTTTTGCATTTAAAAGCATGATGAAAAAATTACAGTAATGGATAACAACGCACATCTTTATATAAATGCTTATATTAATTAACAACATATAGTTTTCTATTACTTGCACACCTGAAGATGATCTTGGAAAAAGATCGAAAGTACTTGAGAAATGAAAATAAAAGAAATTTAAACACTTATAGCACATTTCTCTCATCCTTCAACATCAATACAGGGAACGCTATTCGTGAGTATGAACGGATTTTGTTAAAAATTAGCAGACATTCAATTAGACATGCCTAAAGAGAATTTGCCACCTAAATACACACACACACACAAACATCTCTCTCTCTCTCTCTCTCTCTCTCTCTCTCTATATATATATATATATATATATATATATATATATATATATATATATATATATATATATATATATGCTCACTTTCCAGTATTGATAAATTTCAAAAGCATCTCAGAGTCCTTGTGAGAGAAGAATTATTTTCCTCCCTTCAAACTTTCTCTCTCAGAGGCCCGCATGTGGCGAGTCTTTCACTACTCCATCGTAGCGATGGAGTAGTGAAAGACTCGCCACATGGAAAGTGCTCGGACGAACTACATTCATTGGTTCCGCCAGGTCGAATCTTCACGTCTAGGACCCTCCATACCACTTACATAGTAGCAAACCACCCACATCCCCTCGGTTTTCCATCGGCGAGAATTAACTTCCACTCCAAGAGCTTCTTCGCGCGAACCACTGCTCTGAAGAACTGACTCACAAGAGGAAGTTTCCCCGATCATTGCGATCTTAACCTGTTCAAGTCTAGAGTTAATCGTATTAACTCTATGCTTCTCCTCCTATCCATATAATTTAGCTCTTAACGTAACCCTCTACCTCGAGTGACCCCAGGGCCTTGTACATGGTGAACCTAACTTTAATTCATCTCACATGACAATCAATAAAATGTAAACATCATATTATTAAGTTCAATAATAAACACATGCCTTCAAATTTAATATAGCAAATGAAAATCCACTGAACATATATATATATATATATATATATATATATATATATATATATATATATATGCGTGTGTGAGCCCGCGCATGTTTGTGTATATATCGTTTTCTACTCGCGTATGCGTATAGGCTATATTACCGCTGTAGACCTGTCTGTATTTTACAGATATAGGACCAAGCTAGGCGTTGCAGCAGTGATTCAATAGCAGGTAGTTTTGTTTTGTTTTGTTTTGTTTTTTTGTTTAATATTTTTAGTTGTATACCCCATGCCTAGCTGGTTTTCAATTCAGAGTTCTTCTTCTGTTAGGCTGAATGCCAACCAAAAACTACACAGCTTGGTCTGCCCGAGTCGGACGGGTGAGAGATTGGTGTTTGTCAATAAGGGAACGCAACGGCCATGGTCACAATTGGAATCTGACCCGCCAAATCTTATTTCCCGCGTTCATAATATATACGCCTGCAAAACTTTATGTCATTCTCTATTGGCATATACACAAATATGTTCTTTCTACTCATTAATATATCACAGACACACACACACACACTCACACAGACACACAGGCACACACACACACACGCACACGCACGCACACACACACTCACACAGACACACACACACACACACACATATATATATATATATATATATATATATATATATATATATATATATGCCACCTTTCAGTGTTGACCTCAGTGTCCACTTTAATATTTTAATACGTTCTATCCCTTTTACACGTAAATATAGCATACATTAAAACTATATTCTGATCCTTATATATACATACATACATATATATATATATATATATATATATATATATATATATATATATATATATATATATATATATATATATATATATGAGGAGAAAATATATATACACGCACGGTTGTACATCACTAATCCTAAGATATACTGATGTAGCTGCGTATATATATGTGTCTGTGTGTGTATGTGTGTGTGCATGTGTCTGTATATGTGTATGTGTGTGTATTTGCGTATGTAAATACTGACTCGATTCGAAGCTGCTTTATTTCATTAATTAATGAACACTGTATTTTCAGAGTGACTACGTAGTGACCCATTTTCAACAAGGTTTAGCCAAAAAAAAAAAAATTCCTTTATAGTTGTACCCCTGGTAGTGATCGAACTCATTACGCTAGCGACTCAAAGTGCTTAAAAGCTTGTTTCGCTCATGCGCCTGCGCACGCACTCACACACAAACACACACAGAGAAAATCTATTGCTTCAGCTCTGTCATAAAAAATGCAATGTGTATTCATATCTATGTATTTATCTAGCGCGTTCACTTAGACGGAGAGTGATAAGCAGAGAGAGAGGGAGAGACAGAGAGTGAGAGCGAGAGAAAGACAGGGAGAAATAAAATGTGCTTGAGTCTAAATTTACTACGTCACCCGACGAGTGACGTAGTAGAAATATAATTTTATGTGATTTTAAAATTGATAAATAAAAATCCATAATTATTCAATGATGAATCGATTATTTTTTGTTTAGTTTCTTATTCTAGAAACATAGACAGGAAAATGCAAAGTAATATAAGTTTTTGATAGTTTATAAGTGCAATACAATTGCGAAATTCCTTAAATATTACTGCCATTTTCAGATGTTTCATATAAACTTTAAGGGAGTGCTGAAAAGTTCTCAGTTCAACACTTTTTGACCAAATCATCAAGCATTTTACATTACATTATATATATATGAATATGTATGTAAATAAAAACTAAGTTTGTTCATGTTTACAGCAATACTAATGAAAATGCGTGAAGATTATGTTGCGCCAACTTCTTAAGTTATATATGGAGAAAATGAAGTAAAGGAATTAATTGTTTTTTAAAGATAATTTATCGCTAGAATTCGAAGAGTTTTATTGTTTTTAGACATGATGAAATGTTAAGTACCTTATTTCGCAACATATACAATTCATGTACCCCAAAATGTTTCTTTCTTTCAGAAAAGAATATGCAACAGGTACTGGGCGCCTCCAATGCTTAAGGAAGGAATTTAGCTTCATGTTGAGTTGGCAGCATCATTTTTGTCATTCAACTGTTTAAAAAGCAACTGCGACTTATATGGCATCAAAAACACTATATAACTTCATGCATTATTGATCACCGGCAACTCTGTGCATTGGATTCATTTCACATTCGATAGTAACATGTATGTGACAAGGCATTTTATCAAGATACCCTATTAATGGGACACAGAGCAGGGAGAGTTAAATCCATGCTTTTTCAAGTGTACACAGGCAGCTTCTTCCCGATTTTGTTTCCAAATTTGATAATTATTTCGTAAAATAAATAAATCCTAATGAGCCAGGTACTAATTAGGTTTCACCACATGTGGTAAAACCTAGGTTGTTAGTACCTGGCTCTTTAGGATTTATTTATTTTACTTTTGCTCTACTTAGTGTATTGAGCACTTTTCGTTTTAACTTATTGTTCGCTGTTTTTTTTTTTCTTTGTACCAAAAATTTAAGGTACTAGACGATTTCTTTCGCCATGTCCGGAGCTTTATGATGCTTCCTTTTTTTTCACACACCGATTTTAAATAGATTTACATTTTTGTCTCTCTCTCTCTCTCTCTCTCTCTCTCTCTATATATATATATATATATATATATATATATATATATATATATATATATATATATATATATATATATAAAAGTGAACATAGAAGTCAACACTTAGAGGAGACAGTCTGTTTCATGCTATATGCAATCGTCAGGCCACACCTGACTTCTATGTGCACTTTTATATTTACACACGCTCTATCTCTGATATTGAGCACTTTATCCCATAAATATAGCACACCTTAAGACTATATTTCTTCATATATATATATATATATATATATATATATATATATATATATATATATATATATATATAATAATATTTTTTGTTTAAAAATATGATTCCTTCGCTACATAAGAGTTCTCATGTTTCAAAAACGTGAGCCGAAATCATCCAAATAATTAATAAAATTAAGTTGGATTGAGGTGTTTAGTCACGTTTCATCTTCAAGCGAAATTTTAGGAATCTTCCTAAAATTTCGCTTGAAGATGAAACGTGACTAAACACCTCAATCCAACTTAATTTTATTAATTATTTGGATGATTTCGGCTCACGTTTTTGAAACATGAGAACTCTTATGTAGCGAAGGAATCATATTTTTAAACAAAAAATATTATTATAATATAAGCTCTACTTCTGTATGGAGCACTGTTTTTTAAAAATAAAAACAAAAATACTAAGGAACCCCGGATTATGCACCCAACGTGTTCTTTTCTATTTTCTGCATACCTGCACAAGGATACATATATATATATATATATATATATATATATATATATATATATATATATATATATATGCGTGTGTTTGTGTGTGTGTCTATGTGTGCGTGATAAAATAAAAGAACAAATAGGAAACGTATGTTTTTTTGTCTATTTTCTCACAATCTTTGTCGGAAATTTAATAAAAGTGAAACAAGTTAGATTTCCTAATTGTTCTATTATTTTAGCATCCTATTAGATTACGATCCATATTTGATCTACATTTGATCTTTAACTCATATATATATATATATATATATATATATATATATATATATATATATATGCATGCATATTATCCCAACTTTGGGTAAATAGCAGGACATACATTTCTATAGACTTGGGTGGCAACAGGTCTACGAGAAGGATAACTCTAAACTCAGGGAGAGACAGTCGTTTGGGAACCTTGTGAAATCGTGTACTCTACTTGTTGGGTCTGCACACGCCTTCAGCGTGATATATACGTCTAGTCTGGTTGTTGGTTCTAAGAACTGAGCTGCTTGACCTTCATACGTTGAAAACGACGATAGTGTCCAGTTACACACACACACACATATATATATATATATATATATATATATATTGGAGAAGTTTAAAAAAAAGTCTATATGAACACAAAAAAAAGACATTTTTAAAACAGCAGACGAAAGGCTTTGGTTGTTCACCGTAGAAAATGGACCACGATTTTGACATAGATCCACTAGGACGAAAATGTTTGGAAAGTGCTCGATCGCCTCGTTCAGCCACGCTAAATTCACGACCAGGCTGTTAATATATCACGATTCTTGGTAGAGTTTCTGTCATCACAATATGGCATAGTCAGGAACAAAAGTGATGGAGACAAGAAGAGAAAAAATATAGATGAATTTGGCTAGATTGAAAAAACATTCTTTCAAAAATTTTAAAACTACCAGCGGCTCTCGTTTCGTGCACATGTCTAGACGTGGAATCATCAACAAACCCCAGACCGATGAAATCCTAACGGATGAAACGCCTCACAAAAACTTTTTTTCCAATTTGTTATCCTATCTTTCCAAATATATATATAGGTGATAAAAAGTTGTAATGTATGCTATATTTATGGGTAAATGTGATCAACATCAGGGATATAGCGTATGCAAATATAAAAGTGAACACTAAGGTCAATACTAATAGCGTGTGCGCGCGCGTGTGTGTGTGTGTGTGTGTGTGTAAATAGAAGAGGTTAAAAGAGATAAGTAAACAGACAGATCGTTACTTCATTACTAGAGTTGGGGCGTTTGCACGGATCTATCACACACCCACACACAAACATATTAAACCCTATAATAATTATCAATGTATATTTATTTATATATTTCCTGCGTATTTATATATTTAGTGCGAATGGGGTAAATTCACTACATTTTGAGTGATATTTCCCTCAGTCGTTTTAATAATCTATATAAATAAAATATTTATCTGCATTTAGACAAAATTACTTTACTCTTAACTTTCTTAGATTGCAGTTTTAATTGTTCAAGCTTTTCATGTGAAGTACTCAGATATCTTTGTTTACTAACTGATCGGCTTGCTTCGGCTTTAACGTCGTCGTCTTTGTTGTTCTATTGCTAATTTTTGATCCTCCGGGATATAATTCATTTCACTTTTATATTAACCACATAAAAATTTTAAAATGAAAAGATATTAAAAGAAAAACATTTATATAATACCATGAGCAATTAATGAATTATAGTTACAATTAAACGTGTATATAAAGGGAATGTGTTAATTAAACGGTTCATTGACTTCTATTTTAGTCGTGAATTCTTTATCTCTGATTTAGGGAAACCCAATATATTGTTTCAAGACTGTTGTTTCATTGCATCTCATTAAAAAACCTTTCTGACAACAGCCGCTATTTTTGACGACACGAGTACATATATATATATATATATATATATATATATATATATATATATATATCAAATATTTGGTGCAGTTCAATTTATATTACAATGAATAATTCATACAAATGTATGAATTATTAAAAACAAGGATCCTTACATTCATCGAGTGATTCGTAGATTAATGCAACTTCAAAATTTTGTTTGCGAAAAGATTTCGCCATTTTATATCTTTAACTTTACTTTCTGTATGAATAATTCATTGTAATATATATATATATATATATATATATATATGTATCTATATATATATATATATGTGTGTGTGTGCGCGCGCGTGTGTGTGTGTGTGCGTATGTATCCACTGTATGAACAACTCCCAAACTCCAAGCTACAAAGACGAATTGAAAGACAACTTGGAACGTCTCAACTTTGATCTGAAAACCTGGAAAGCCCAATCATCAAACCGAAAGGAGTGGTGTAAAACATGTTTCATTAAGTTAAATGTTTTTGAAGACAGTAGACTAAAGCACCGTTATCACCTTCGTCAAGCTCTGAAGCAGAGATGCCATAAAAATCCTGATTTAAAAAATTTAATCTGTCACTATACTCGTCTCGAAAAACCTCCGAATTTTGGATTTGCCAATAATCAAATCAATCTCGAAGGAAAAAAAGTTTTTAAAAAAAGAAAGAGCTAGAAACATGAAAGTCTGTCGAAAAAATCACGCAGATACAGGTTTGAAGCCCAAAGAAAAAAACCCCGACACGAGTAAACAACTAACTAAGAAAAGAGCTCAATAAAACCGTAGGGCAGACCTAGATAAACCTAGTGCGCCAGACAAACCTGAAACCTGGGTAGGTTTGTCTGGCTCACTAGGTTTGACTATATATATATATATATATATATATATATATATATATATATATATATGTATCTCTCTCTATCTCTCTCTCTCTCTCTCTCTCTCTCTCTCTCTCTCTATATATATATATATATATATATATATATATATATATATATAAACTTATATTTGTATAATATACATAATAATAATGGGTAGCGGCTCGTATTCGAGGATACCCGTCTACTAACCAATCCCTATTGCAAACTCTCGCTCAGGCACATTTTTGTTTGTTCAATACCACCAGATACTGCAACTATTCTGAGCAGACCTTAGCTATAGTTTCTGCTAGAGAGCGTGTTATCTAGCGTGATCAACAATCTGAACAACAGGAGCACACTGAAAATCCTCGGTCACGATGACTTCGTGTTAGCACAGCTATCGATCCAATTTCAATCACAAGGCTTGGGTCAATACGCGGTATAGTTTTTCAGGCACTTTCCAAAGGTGCCACATGCTGGAATCGTCCTCTCTCTAGACTGATAACATCAGCAAGTCTCCTTTCTTTCTGCCAAATCAACCCTGGTGAGGAATCATGGTCAGAAAGCGATCGTTCCAACCACTCCACCACGCGTCTATACAATATAATATACATATAACACTTATTACGTATTGATATAAACGTAGAAATAAAATTAATTAAATGGTGCAAAAATAATGACGTAATAATATCGTTTTTTGACGTTATAAAATACGACATTATTACGTCATTATTTTTGCACCATATATATATTTTTGCACCAAATATATATATATATATATATATATATATATATATATATATATATATATATATATATATCTGTATGTGTGTGTGTATGTATATAAAAATTAAACTCTGTCTCCCCATTAGTTATATTTCCATACATTCCATTCCGCTTATAGCTTAAAATTATATTTTATCTAATATATATATCTGTGTGTGTATACATACATATATATATATATATATATATATATATATATATATATATATATATATATATATATAATACTATACAACCCTGTAAAGCCGGGGGTTACTGAATATGAAATAAAAAAAAAGGAAACATTATTAAGGAACAAGAATATTCAAAGAGGAATCAGGAGAACAGTAGATAGCGATTGATATTGCATTTAAATTTTTGAAGATCAAAGTTGACTGGAAAGCATGGAGCCGGAAGAGAGTTTCGCAAGTGAGAATTGCGAGAATAAAAAAAAGAATCTCGTCTAGGTACCATGATGAAGAGCTCATCCGAACAATTAGCATGAAAAGCCGCAGGGAAACTACATTATGGCGATGAGAAAGTGATTGAAGCCAAAACGTCAGGTTAGGACTAATAATATTACTCACTGGATTTTGTCATGAATCTCTAAATATACAACAGGCTCATCGACCATATGTAGCAGCCATATTCAAAAAAATAGTAGGCTTCTAACGATGTCAAATTCTGGAGAGAAATATTGTTTAGAACATCAAACTTTCTTAGCAGTTGACCTAGCAATAGATTCAAGTTAAACTTTTCATTTCATGTCAACTGAGTATGTTAACCTGAGAAGGTGAAACGAGTCACTCTTATGAAGGTTAGTATCAGCCATGCTCTTGGAAGGTAGGAAGGGGGTCGTTATGGAAGTACTGAGAAGTTCTCTATTTCGACCTACTTCCCAGAATTTGAGTAAACAAGAAAAACTTAGAAAAAAAATGAATTTGAAATTTCAAAACAAAACAGATGTTCGTTTATTTTGAAATGTTGGTCGAAAACATTTCAGCGCCCACTACCATTACAAGCTGGAGAAGATGAGTTCACTTCAGACTAATTAAAGGAACCATTTCACCATTAAAACAGTAGGGTAGTCTGGGCATCTTAGTCTTGGTAGGGTGACCAGCCGAGAACGAAAATTCTGAATACGTCCTGGAACAGAGTTAAAAGCACATTACAATGTGAACTGCTAAAATGGCTGGCAGGAATTATATATTTATTTATATATGTTCATAATATGGATAACGTGACATTTGAAAATATTAGTTTTCTATGGATGGGAATCTTTGTCCACGTGACAACGACAGTTCTTTACTTGTGGGTATATTGATGATGTTGCAGGCGGGAATTCCATCGATCTTAGCGGGAAGGAAATTATTGGAATCAACTTCCCTTTTTCTACTAAATCTTATTTCTTCGTACTTCTGCTAAGGCCATATTTCCCTCAGGCAAATTTAGATCACTTAAATAACTATTAATTCTAACCGCTGTTCTTTTCAACTATTTCTTACACACACAGACACACACAAAGACATACACGCACGCTCGCACCTATACACACACGCACACTCATACGTATGCATGCATACAGAAAAGCAAACACTTAAATATGATAACTGACATACTCCGCAAATTATGTAGTTAAAAACTACACTAGGTAAACTCGGTTAACATATACTTAAATATATATCCTTCCACACACACACACACACACACACACACACACACACACACACATATATATATATATATATATATATATATATATATATATATATATATATTTATTTATTAATACGTATTTACATATGGGTTTGTGAAGTATTGTCTATTTATGTATATTTTAAATATAAACATATATCTGTCTTTGTTTCAATCGAATCGGTTTATGTGTGTGTGTAACCTTGAAATAAATAATTTCCGTGATTCTTATTTATAAATAAATATTTATATACATATTTGTACATCTACCTACCTACTATTCAGACTCTCCTCCATATATATATATATATATATATATAGTTTATGCAAAACTAGGTAATCCGTATGGGTAGACCCAAGGAGGATGATATCCGGAGAGCTCAATGTAAATTCAGAGCAAATATGTTTGAATAAAAACAGACAACTTTATGGAACCTTAAAGTGGTCTGTTTTTATTCAATATATATATATATATATATATATATATATATATATATATATATATATATATATATATATATATATATATATATAAAGAGAGAGAGAGACAGATAAAAGTGAACATAGGTCAACACTCAGAGGCGACAGGCTGTTTCATGATAGACGCAATCATCAGGCGGCCTGATGATTGCGTCTAGCATGAAACAGCCTGTTGCCTTTGAGTGTTGACTTCTACGTTCACTTTTATATTTTTATTTACATATGCTCTATCTATGATATTTAGCTCTTTATCCCATAAATATAGCATGCCTTAAATCTATATTTCTTCATATATATATATATATATATATATATATATATATATATATACAAATAAAGAGAAAGAACAGACATGGTTCATAGCATTTACTTTGTTTTAATAGTGCTCGGTACAAGTAGTGGAAAATATAATATTTTTGTTAAAAAATATTTTACATCGCCACACAAAAAATTCTTTTTTTCCGAACTTAAAGATTGTTCCATCATCAGGCGATGTTGGGTAACTTATCTTACCCAACATCGCCTGATGATGGAACAATTTTTAAGTTTCGAAACATAGAAACTTTTGTGTAGCGATGAAAAATATTTCATAATATATATATATATATATATATATATATATATATATATATATATATATATATACCGTGTGTAACAGCAAAATTGGTAAATTATTGATTGATTAAGCTTTGAACCGTTGTATCTTAGAAAGGATTAAAGATATCTTACTGGAATTCTCAGAGGTTTTTATAAGGCTATTGCACTCTACCTTTCGCAATAAGAATGTATAATTACTCCCCAAGCTTAACAGAAAAATCGTGATGAAATCGATCATAAACGAAAATGACATGTTTATCATTAATTAAACATAGCTAGGGATCGGAAGCTCATGAAGGATTGATATAAAATTCAAATACATACACATATATATATATATATATATATATATATATATATATATTATTCAAGTAACTTTTTCCAACTTATTCAAAATGATCTTCGCCCTATCCAACTCTCTAATTTTTTGTCCTGGATTAACCTCACAAGTTTTACGTGTAATTTCATTTCCAAGTCTTTTTTTACTGCTGTTTTGATTACCATAACTGAAACTTCTCTATCACGTGCCAAACGTCTTATGGATTGAGTTGGATCTTTTCTCATTGACTTTTTTAGTTCTAAGCTGAAACGATGATCCCTCTTGCTGTCGTGACCTACTGATCCACTTTTACTCTCTACTGTTTCTTCTTTTTAAAACTTATTCACCATTCTCTTGATGGTTCTTGAATGGATTTCGAAGATGGAAGCCATAGTATGAATGTTGATACCATTACTGAATGTTGATACCATTACTGAATGATCTCCTTCCACTCACTATTGCTCAGTTGGGAAGATATATTGGGGCTGACACAAAACGATTTTAATTTGTTCTCTTTCTACCTGAATAACTCAAAAGGCTTTTCAGTGATTCTTACAACAAATGATGTCTGAAACCTGGAAAAAAAACTCATTTAGTTTAGTGTTTTTTTAAATATTAAACGTTTTGTGGGATGGACAATTATGCTTTTACATGATTTAGACAATTTTGCTGTTACACCCACTGCATTTGGGAACGAATTGTTCTGTTTATACAATTTAGGCCAAAGAAAGCTTTTGTTAAAGGCGTTTTTTTTCTGTATTTCCAGACAATTAATTAGCTTCCGGTGATAGTATATCTATCTATCTATCTATCTATCTATCTATCTATATATATATATATATATATATATATATATATATATTATCCGATGTTTGAAATACTTTCGGCTTCCGTAAGCCATTATCAGTTTGTTTTGCTGATGTCAGTCTTATCGTTTTTCAAACATCACGTTTTCACGCGTCATGTCGATTTTTAAAGTATAACGTTTGCCCGTGTCAGTTCGTGATGTATCGTTATTTTTTTTCTTTTTCTCCTGTCTTCTTTGCATCCTCCTCCTTGTTTTAAAAATAATAAAGCGTTGGGAGGTCATTTGATAAAAATGGCTTGAGGATATCGTAAGGTTCAAACCAAGGTATAGGAATCAACTGATCAAATATATATATATATATATATATATGTGTGTGTGTGTGTGTGTGTGTGTGTGTGTGTATAAACTAATGGAACTAAACGAAGCTTAGACCGGCTCATGATCA
>OZ010598.1:60150391-60160391 GCA_963932145.1 Acanthosepion lycidas | reverse complement strand
TCTAAGTGTTGACTTCTATGTCGACTTCTATGTCCACTTTTATGTTTATATTTACACACGTTCTATCTCTGATATTGAGCACTTCATCCCATAAATATAGCACACCTTAAGACTATATTTCTTCATATATATATATATATATATATATATATGTGCCAATGTTTTTATACATTTCTATAGAATAATTTATAATTTTCCATTTTTTAAATCCCCAAGGTAATATAAGGAGGAATTGTAAGTGTGTGTGTGTGCATGTGTGTGTGTGTGTGCATGTGTGTGTATGTGTGTGTGTATGTGTGTGCATGTGTGTGTGTGTGTGCATGTGTGTGTGTGTGTGCATGCTTTTGCATTTTCCCATTAAACACCCGTAGCTTTTATCTTTATAATTCTTTATTTATTCCTTTTCCTGTCTGATACAATAATTTCCTTTTTTTTTCTTTCATAATCCACCGAAAGTAAATGAAAGCTTCTTTATTTAAGAACTTATTTAACATATTGGATTGAAAATGTTTTCTTTTTTAAAATATCTGATCTGGTTTCATTAAATAATCTTTTCCATTTCAGATAACGATGAAAATACATAGGATGTTCTTTATATGTGTCTTAGTATTCTTTGTAATCATTTCATGCGTACCTCCTCCGACTAAATTTATGGCCCTTTTTAGATGCCTCATTCTTGCAATTTTCATTCATCCAGATCTTTTTATTGGGAGTGTTTATCAAATTCTTTTGCTATTTCTTTTCATCAAACGGTATTTTCATATCTATAGGTAGACATGTCCACACTGTTATTATTATTATTATTATTTCCTTTCATTTCTGTTGTATTCATATTTTCATCCGGGTCCTAAACAGAGACCTAATGTCAGAAATGACATTTTCCACTGATTATTTTGTAAAAAAATATTATTATTATTTTTATTATATAACAATAAAATATTATTTAATTATTTATACAAACACGACTGTAAATATATATATAAAGAGAGAAACTGTGTTATAAAATTTTAAATTTGCATGTTTGTGTATATATGTGTGTATATATATATATATATATATATATATATATATATATATATATATATATATATATATATTTATATATATATATATATTTGTGTGTCTCTCACACCAGTCCTCGCTACCCTCTCTGTTAAATTACATAAACTTAATACTACCCGTCAAAAGTGTGAATTTTCATTTCATCTTTCGTTTCATTTTTTGAAAGTGTTATCTGGTGATCCAGCGTCCCTTAAAAGGGCTCTGGTGAAATAAATTATTATAATGGAACCTAAAAGTGGTCTGTTTTTCTTTAAATTATTAGCTCTGGATTTTATCCTCCTTGGGTCTACTCATACGGATTACCAAGTTTTTCATAACATATATATATATGCATATATATATATATATATATATATATATATATATATATATATATATATGTGTGTGTGTGTGTGTGTGTGCGTGTGTGTGTGTGTGTAGTATTTTTAATATGTTCATACATACGCACATATTTTTTTCAAATCTTCTTAATTTTCTTTATAAATTGTGATTTATTTAATATTTCGTGTTTTCTTGCCTTGTCGGGTTTCTTTTTTTTTTTCTTCTTTTTTTTCTTTCGGGTATCAAAATTGGATGCATGAAACGTTAACCCATTTTTGTTCGCTTTTTTTGCGTTGAAGAATTTTGAAAACGAAATTCCTAAGACTTTGTAAAGTTTCCACACGCATCAAACACAATGATGCATTCTTTACGAGTTAATTTGATGGAGAAGAAAATGGTAACGCCAATCATTTTGTTAATTGTGCAATGATTATTCACATCATCTTCGGAACAATTATTTCCCGAAGATGATATAAATAACTGTTGCCAATATTCTTATGGCTTGTCACATTATTTCCAAAATATTATCTTTGGATGGCGCGAATAGAAATTGAAATATTCCCTTAATTATGGAAATTTTATTTTCTTATTATTTTTTCTTCGAAATTGTGTTTTGAAATAATTGTAAATTTCCATCTTTTTCTATGGTATTACCTTTAGGCTTTATACCATCTGATAAAGATATCTATCTATCTATCTATCAAAAAAATGGCAACGTTATAAGAAGAATAAGAACTATAGTTCTTATTCTTCTTATAACTGCTGAAAGTGACAACTTAAAAAATTTTTGCGCATCAAGAAGAAAGAGAGAGATAGATAGATAGAGAGAGAGAGAGAGAGAGAGAGAGAGAGAGAAATAGAAAGAGAAAGAGAAAGACAGAGACGCCATTTGAATTTTTGGATGAATCTCCAATAAGAACATTTCAGAATGTTTAGGTGTCAATCTGTGGACAGTGCAGAGAATTCAGAAAGAGTTGGATGAGTCTAATGGTGATTATGATGGTACGACAGCTTGGAAATCTCATGGATTGTTCTGATAACAGAAAAACTCCCGAATTTGTCGATTAGAACCCCAGACTCAACACGGAGGCTTACATCAAATGCCTTGTGGTGGTGGTGGTGGGGGGAGTAGTGCTGTCCTGGGTCAAGAGGTTGGTTGCTGGATGACCCTATGTCTGGAAACAGAACTCTTCACCATGCCACACAAGCAGGAGAACCCAGTCATGGCTGTCAGACAATTAACTTCAAAAAATCACTGATGAACTGAAGTAAAAGGAATATGGCAGCATTCACCAACTTAAACAAGGAAACCGTCCAGAAGAGTTGCAGGAGATTCCGAAGTCGTTTGGAGGCCGTAGTTGAAGCAAATGGCGATTTTATTGAATAAATTTGCCTTTTAGTATTTCAAGATATTTTTGTGTAATTTTGGTAAATATATCTGTCATAATGTTTTTTCATTTTCATTTTTGCCTAATTTAGACCACAACTTATTAATCGCACCCTGTCTACACACACACACGCGCACGCATATATATATATATATATATATATATATATGTGTGTGTGTGTGTGTGTGCGTGTGCGTGTGCGTGTGTGCGTAAATAACTTAAATTCTTTCTGCTTAAAGACGATTTCCTCATTGTGAACTGACAATTAGATTTTCCGGATTGTGAATGATTTCACTGAATCAATGTTGAGAGAAAATTTCCTTTTTCATTTCAAAATGTAGCCGGAAATGTCAAACTGACACACACAGAAAGATAGATACACATAAATACACACACACACCCACACACACACACACATATATATATATATATTATTAAATATAACATACAATGAATGTCTATTATGTCTGATCATCGTCCGTTCTAATGTTCGAATGTTTGCTTTAATTTCTTGTAAAAAGAAAGACAAAAATTGTCCAACATTTGGATATTTTTTTTTATTAAAGTTGGTCGTAAGCTTTCAGCTCACATGAGCCATCATCAGACTAGTTATACAGACATGAAACAAAGATATCCACCGTCAAAGCTGATATTTTGTTATTTTAACACAGGAATTTACTATGCGACAATAACGATATATATATATATATATATATATATATATATATATATATATATATATATATATATATATATATATATATATATAATGAAACAGTGGAGTATCAGAGAGCCGAGTTCGAATTTCAGTTGCACTTATTAATTTACTTACGTGCTAATATCCTTGGTAAAGGTATGAATCCATTTCTCCATCCTCCAGCTATTAGTTAAAAACAGAACAGACTGGATTCTATATCCTTGTGTGGCAACCGGTCTAGGAGAAGAAAAACTCTGAATTCAAAACCGTTCTGGAGAGGGTTGGGTTCCGTCAGGCTACCTTGCCCAAGAAACACTACTTCTACTATGGCTGAAGTATACATGTTGACCCTATGACCCTACGGGTCATGTGATAAAATATATATATATATATATATATATATATGTATGTCTGTGTGTGTGTGTCTATGTGTGTATGTGTGTATAAAGTATATATAAGTCTATATATCAAGTATATATGTGTGTGCATGTGTGTGAGCGTGTATAAAATATATATAAATGTATATATCAAGTATATATATGCGTATGTGAACGTGTATAAAGTACATATAAGTGCATATACCAAGTATATGTGTGTGTGTGTGTGTGTGTGTGAGAGAGAGAGCGAGAGAGAGAGCGTGTATAAAGTATATATATAAAATAGAAGTGTGTTCGATGCTCACTGGGTGCGCCACAGTGATGGCCTTGTGCTGGACTATGCTAAGATGGGTGTAGATGTCTTGTACCTACTGTGACTCAATGATTTAGATCAATGCTTCGATTCTCAAGTACTCTACCTAAGTAGACAAAAGCTGAAAATTGTAAAGAAGTTGCAAACGATTGTTTATTTACTTTTTTTTTTTTTTTTCGTTTGTCGCATAAGAAGTTGCTACCAGGCATCCGAGATTCCAAAATGGCCGCCTCCATGAATTTTTGCGTTCAGTAGGATTTTTCTGTTATTCCTATTCGGACGAGAAACATAATCAAGGGATCACTGGAACAATTCAAAGGGATCGGAGTCGGAAACTGAAACGAACATTTTTTTAAATTAATTAATTAACTCGAAATTAACAAAAAGAAGCAAAAAAACAGAATTTAAAAAAAGTCGGAACAAGTAAAGTCAGGGTCTAAAACAAATAACGATTTTACGGCTTTGTCAATTTTTTTTTTTTTTTGTTTCTTCGATGCTTCTGAGGAATAATATTTGTTTTCGGTTTGTTTTTCTTTTGTGGAGAAGAAATTATTTTTAGAAAATGCTAATAAATCGATTCAGTTTTAATAAAACATGATGACGATTCTCATATCTGAGTCAGTCAGTTATGTGGCATGCGTGATACACGCTTAGGCGATCATGTATCTTTCGATACATAACTGACAAGGCAGATTTTTCCCGCGGTAGGTTGCCATTTCTTTCTGTGGTAGACCAGTTGCCATCCAAGGCTATAGAACCTGATCTGTCCTGCTATTTACCCATAGCTGGGGGAGAAGAAGTGGATTCATACCTTTCCCAAGGGTATTATCACGTAAGTGGATGTAATGGATTCGACTGGAATTCGAACTCCGATTGCTCAATCCGAGCCGCTATCCATTACTCCACTGTGCCTCGAGGACATACCTGAGACCAGTTGATATATTTATTAATAGTCAATATATTTAATTATTCTTTCTTTCTTGTTTTCATTAACGCTTTTCTGCTACCTAGGACGTCTTGGAAATAGCCGAGCTGAAATGTGGTAATAATAATAATAATAATAATAATAATAATAATAATAGGCTGGAAGACATGCAAGAAGCACAAAATCAAAACTACTGAGAGATGGTAATGGCACCATCCATTGTTACTCAAAATAACGATGTAACTATCCTTGGGGACATGCCAATTCAAACTGAGAGGGAAATAAATGCCAACAAACCTGATATTATCATAAAAGACAAGAAATTCAAAAAGTGTATGCTTATTGACATAGTATTACCATCTGAGAGAAATACCCACATAAAAAATTTTGTGTTCGTCATTTAAAACACATTAAATAAAGAAATAATCAAAATATTTCGACTGATGATTTATTCTTCTGGCTTTTATGTTTTATATGAATTTCTCTAATGAAGTATCTTTATTTATAGTCTTCTTAAATAGTATCCTCATCTTTGTTGTTGCCATCACAATGATTTCTATAACGATAAATTACAGTTCATCAGTGATTCCCTCTAAAAAAAAAAATAAAAAAAATAATAAAACATTAACCGCAAGTGGGAGTTGCGACCCCTAGTTATATCAAATCCATTGGTATGCAACGGAAAAATATATAATAAACAAATTTAACCATTTATTCGGGGACAATTCGAAGAGGATTACTGCTACTACTACTAGTACTTCTGAGAATAATAATAATAATAATAATAATAATAATAATAATAATAATAATAATAATAATAATAATTTGGTGTTAGAGGAATTATATTGCATATTATTTTGAAAATGGATACAAAATTAGTATATTAGGATCTCGAAAACCTATCACCAATCGACTTATCTAGAATATTTAAACAAGCATCAAGACTTATATCGTGAGGTATTGCTGGGGTGATGGTAGTAAGGTAATATCTAAGCTTCGAAACCAGAACTGTCATCGTTATATGAAGGTTTTGTGGGAAACTATTGGCTAGTTTCTGAGCAGTAATTTTCTATTATTCATTATTCATTTATATCAAGAGTAGGCGATCTTTTAGAGAAAGCGGACCAGATAACTATGTAGTATCTGAGGGGAGGGCGTTGGTATCAAATAAATTGTTTCAACCTGACACCGCTCCACTCAGAAAGACTGGACTGTAGGTTTAAATAAGAAACAACGAAGTTATATTATTTAAATTATAAGAACAAATGTAAATATAAATACAGTAAAATGATGAACTAATGTGATAATTGGAAATAAAATGTGATAAAAACGCGATATCTAACGATACCATTTGGTTTTATTTTTCATTTTATTTTTTTGGTTACCATTTGGTTTTATTTTTCAACCAATTTTGTCATAATTTTAATAATACTTAATATCTAAAAAACATAAATAGACATTATCGAATACATCTGCCTACATTGTAAACTCTGATGAGGATAGGAAGTAACTTTTCCAAGGGTCGAAAGGTTAAAGTGAAAAACTATATCTGTACCCCATACTAATTAGATAATTAGTGTCCATGTGTTAAATTGGAGGAACGGATAAAAACCCTTCACGGACCTGATGTGGCCCGGTGGGTTGCCGATCCCTAATTTATATAATTAGAAAGGAGATTAAACACAGTAAACAAAAGAATAATGACAATAGCAGTAAAATAGATATTTGTGTTGAGACAAACCTTTGTATTAATTTTTTGAAAATAATATTTCATAAAATGTTTGTGGCATCATTATTCAGCTATTGATGTATAATTTTTTTTTTCGTTCTGTGACCTTTTAGCTAAATCCCGCATTCTTTAACTGAAATAAAAAAACAACAACAATTCCAATTTTGACTGGATGAATCACTTGAAGAATATTTTTATTTGAAATTGTTGGAAGAGGTGATCAAGAAGTGTTAAATCAAGTGAAATATGTGAGAATATAAACGTGACCCGATCTCTACCCCCGTCCTGGGTATGACTATAAACTATATCCCCGTCCTGGGTATGACTATAAACTACATCCGCGTCCTGGGTATGACTATAAACTACATCCGCGTCCTGGGTATGACTATAAACTACATCCGCGTCCTGGGTATGACTATAAACTACATCCGCGTCCTGGGTATGACTATAAACTACATCCGCGTCCTGGGTAAGACTATAAACTACATCCGCGTCCTGGGTATGACTATAAACTACATCCGCGTCCTGGGTAAGACTATAAACTACATCCGCGTCCTGGGTATGACTATAAACTACATCCGCGTCCTGGGTAAGACGATAAACTACGTCCAACAGCAAGGCGTGGAACCACCTCTTAATTGCTGGTGTTCTTAGGCCCACCCTGTTTGGGTTCCGGCAATGGGTAAATAGTTAACCCCCAAACTAGGATCAAAACACTATGAACGTTGTAAAAATAGGTTTTAATACCAGAAATACTTTGTAAAGCAATACATTATTTCCAGCAACACATTTTTGAAAAAAAAATTACCAGACCAGAGATACATTTTTGAAGAACAAATATTACCAGGAATATATTTTTGAAAAAAAATATTACCAGTAATAAAAATTGTCGGTATTAAATAACCGATTGAGGTTGATATGCCGTAAAACAAACCAAATCAAACCAAACTAAACCTGATCTCTACAATACCCCTCGCATAAAACATCGTCTGATCCCAGCTCCTTGATTGGTCGGTGTGTTGAACTGTCAACGCGAGGATAGATGTGTCGTCATATTGCATGGTCGACTCCCTTGCTATGACAAAAGTATTTTCTCTGGTAAATCGTTATTCAGCCAAATTTTGCGTCGTGGCGCTTTATCCAGTTGCAAGAATTCACAATAAAAAATTCTATTTACATTTCACTAAAGAGAGTTATAACTTATTCCTTGTAGTGCATACCATTTATATTTATTTTGAAGCAGTCCAGTCGCCATTTTGAATGTGGTGGTGGGTAGCCTTTAAGTTAGGGGGCCTCGGGTAAAGAATTTTCACATTGAAATGAATTAACATTATTTTTATGGAGGGTGGAAGCAAATGATTTTCAGGAAGGAAAAGAACCTCCAACCTTAGTGACTGGCCTGTTCTGAAAACTTTGCTGCACCGTGAGATGTTTTTTCTATTTTTTTATTTTTTTTATTTTGGGTGTCTTGCAATAAAGCATTTTTTTATTACCAGAGTCTTATAAAAAATTATGTTTTAAGTCTAGCGAAGAGTGAAAATTAAACATTCTTAAATATTAAACTATACACTTTGACTAAAGATTATGTGGAATCCATTTTTCTCGTTTCAAAAATCTATTAAGGCTTGTAAAAGAGAGATTCTAGAATGAAATAATGATGTATACAGGAAAGAATATACTACAAAGAAATTTTTAATATTACCAAAATGTGGCACTGGGAGATTTTAGCCTCACATATAAATATATAGCTTTTCCTTGATTGATGGTAAAATGTGTTAAATCTGAAAACGTTATTTTTTGTGGATGTCCGTGTTTAAATAGACGATTGAAGCGGACGTTCTAATAGTCCTACTGCACGTAAACGATTTCCAACGTTCCATGTTTAATTTTAGGGGATTACTTTCGCTCTGAATTCACCACGTTGACAATGGCAGCAATTTTCCGAAATGATTATCAAGCTTCTCAATATACATAATCTGACCCCTCTCAAAATGTTATAGTTGAACAAAAGGAGCACATTTGCGTCTCAGTGGCGTTTGCACTGGACTATTTTCCCACCCTAAACTTTATTGCGGCATTCTTGCCTAATGCTCAAAATCAAGAAGATGCACTGGTGTAAGTGTTATTACAACACAAGTAGATTTTAAGATTTTATCAAACTACCTATTATTCCTACTGTCTATCACGCTGATAACAATAATGTTCCTGAAAATGACTAGAGATGCTTTGTTCAGGGTATGACGATTAACTATATCCGACGGAAAGGCTTCTGTGTCGAGGGATTGAAGGTTTTCGAGGAGCGTGGAACCCCCTCTTAATTGCTTGTGTTCCCAGGTCCACCTTAACACGGTGTGGTAGCACCTGTTAGGGTCCCAGTTATGGACAAATAGTGAACCCCAAATCAAAAACAAAACACAGGGAAAGTATAAAAGGTCATTATTATAATCAAAATACGAGCAATACATTTTTACATAAAAATTTAATAATATATATTTACAATAATAAGCGCATACTAACAAATTGTCGAAACTTCACCAGTTTCAAATACTACCAAACAACCGACATGAAAGAAATTTCATGACATCAAGCGATATAATATCTGAAAATTTCTTAAATCAAACTGTATTCAGAAATATGACTTCAATAAAACTACAACACAAAAAACACATCATCGCCTCTTGTAATTATGTCCGCACAGAAGCTGAGTAACATCTATCATGTAATCTTTTGTGAAAGCAGAATAATATATTTTATATTTTCATTTATGTTAAAGCTCCCAAGAAAATTAAATTTCGACATTAAATGACCGATAAGGAATTGTTATGCCGTTAAACAAACAAATCAATCAATCGATCAATCACTGGATATGCTGGAAAGTACTCGAACAAAACTATTATTCATTTTGGGCAGTCTCATCATAAATTTTGATGCGGTTCTACAAAACTTTATACTCAAAATCTAAAACGTAATATAAATTGAAAGGACCGATTTTGCCAGTCGATTTTAATAGAACCTGTTTGATTGAATTTTTGCTACTTAAATATACTTGATACACACACACACACACACATATGAATATATATATATATATATATATATATATATATATATAGAAAGAGAGAGAGAGAGGAGGGGAGAGAGAGTTAAGCGTTTTTCCCAAGCTTTTGTGTGTGAACATAATGATCAAT
>OZ010598.1:60140391-60145391 GCA_963932145.1 Acanthosepion lycidas | reverse complement strand
GCTCGATCCTCACTGGGTGCCCCCTAATTTCGGCTTTATGCCACATCTAAGCTACGCTTTGAAAATCACTATAATACAGGATGACCGAAATAGATAAATATTAATATATGGAAATTGATACAAAATTAGGAGGAGATATTGACGTTTTTAACTGATTTAATGCCCCTCTATATAGGCACCATTAGTTGCACGAAGCATATCAAGACGATACTCTTGCCATGTTCACTGTAGCATAGCCTCATCAATGGTGGCAATGGCATCAGTGATCTTTTGCGTTAGATCAGTGATATTTTTTGTTCGATCCACGACGTCTTTAACATAAGCCCATAAAAAGTTCAGGGGTGTGATATCTGGTGAACGAGGTAGTCAGGGATCTGTGTCATCCTTTCCAATCCACCGGTCTGGAAATGTTTGATTTAGGAAATCACGAACATGCAGTCCCCAATATGTTGGTGCTCCATCTTGCTAGAAAATAATGGTTGGTTGGAGGTCATCTAGTTGTGGTACCACATCAACTGCCCTTGTAATATATTTTCTTATTAAATTGTAAAGTAACCTGTATATAAAACAATATAAAAATCAGGCTTTTCTGCAATAAACAATAATAAAAGAAAAAATCGATGGCGGCTAAAAGATTTAAGAGTTCAAGAATACCGTCAAGCTCAGATTATCTCATTAAATGTTAAATTAGAATAAACAGAAACCCCCCACACACACCCCGGTAAGATTGCCTTCCTGTGTCTTTTCTATAAATATTTTCATGGTAATTGTTCGAATGAGTTCTTCATTTGGGGATCTTTTAAAAGTTGTTATTTTATGACCCTCCCCCCCACGAACAATATTTGTACATAAGGGGACTAGTTAGGACTTCATAGAGAATTTGAGGTATTATGGTGGACGTAGTAAGAAAGGTAGGAGTGAATGTGCTGTTTTGGTGATTGGGACATTGTTGGTGTGTTTGGGTCCATGTCTGAGACTAGCTAAGTTTAAATTTAAGACAGAAGATGACCGTCCTTTCCCATCCCCCTTTTAGGCCTTGTGCCACATTTTATACTTTTTGTATAAATAAATATTGTTCTTCGTTAGACATTATTAATTTAAGCGCAGTACTAGACTGGTGGAGAGATCTCATCAAATTATTATTGAGCTAGCTAGATGTAGCCGTAACCTCTATGATAACAGTTTATTTTCTCGCACTTCTTGCTTGTGGAACTCACTTCCTGCTCTATGCTTTCCAGCCAACTTTAATCTGCAACAAAATCAATGCAATGTCCTCCTGGTTACTCTTTCTTCTTCCTGCTCATTATTCGTTTATAATTCTTCCACCGCCTGTAACACTTTGAGTTTTAGTGGATTTGAAACTGTCGCGCATGCGGTGATACTGATCTAATGGAATATGCGTACTCCTGTGTTTCCCCCCCTCACTGGAATATGATTGGCTGGTGTCCGTCATAAATACAGACGGACGTGTAGGAGAGTCGAAGAGCCTTAGTCTGAGAGGAAAGTCTATAACGACGCCCATTGGACTATGCCATTGATCTACACTTCTTACCTGCGACTACGACGCGTACCAGTCGATTACTGCTACCGTATTCGACTTGGTTATATTAGCCAAAACCACTTAGCTACTTCGTCCAAATATATCCCTTTCCGTGACATATCAGATACCGATTAACAAAAAAAAAAAAAGAAAGAAAAAATAAGGATTTTAAGTATTTTAATTCTTATCGTTTTATTATAAATTATAATAAATTGTTTTTTTCTGTGTTAATAAATCAATCATTAATATTATACTCATTTTAAGTCTTTTTTAAAAATTTAAGTGTGCCACTGAAGGTTGAAAAACATTGCTTTAATGCCTTGTTTAATGCAAATGGCGTTGCTTGACTTCACGTGAACAAAAAAACGAAGAAAAATATTTCGTCAGGATTATGCAAACTCTGCTATCAAATGACTTGAGGACGACACAAAGCAAAGTAATAAAAAATAATTATCATAAAAAAAGGGATCAGTATAACTAAGACGTGAACAAATATTCGTTCAGATAACTTTAGAACCAGAAATCAAATATTGGAAGAAAACAGTCAGTCAGTTATGTGCCAGGCATGATACATGCTTAGGTGATCATGTATCTTTCGATACATGACTGACGAGGCAGATTTTTCCCCGCAGTAGGTTGCCATTTCTTTCTGCTACAGAACCCGGTCTGTCCTGCTATTTACCCATAGGTGGGGAGAGAAGAAGAGGATTCATACATTTCCCAAGGGTATTAGCACGTAATGGATCGAACTGGATTTTAGAACTCGGCTCTCCAATTCCTCAATCCAAACCGCTATCCATTACTCCACCGTGGACAACTATACCAATAATTTAAGATAAGAACGAAAATGCAGATAATATGAAAACAACATGATTGCGCAGAGGACAGTTCATGAATGAAACATAGACCCTATAAAGAACAAGGGCAGCAAGATAATTTCAGAAGAAGACCAAGTCCGACCACTTTGTTGACACCAACCGGATTTTTTTTCCTGATAACTACAATCTTAACCTGTTCAAGTCTAGGCTTAACGGTTATCTTCTCTCTATAAACTCATAAGATACAGCTCTTACCTCCTCTTCTTACACTCATATAACGTTGTTCAGTAATACTCTACTTTGAGTGGATCTTAGTCCAAGATGAACAGAATTGTAAAAACAGAAAGATAGAAAGAGCAAAATATTAATGGTGACTATATGGAGATTGAGATGAAACCATCAACAGACATGACTGCGTCTAAATAGTGGTTTTATCTTGGATTCTTCAACCAAGTCGGGTTTGACCGTGTAAACCAAAAGCAAAACTGTAAATCTTAATCGTAAATGTAATCTTATGAAGCATGTAAATTCAAATGGATCGCTTAAATCCAGTGTAGGAGACTGGATTGAATTGTGAGAAACAAAGCAAAAAAGATCTGCCAGTTAGAAAAATAAAAATCCTTGGTAGAAAACAGAAAAATTGAGAGACATGAAGCTAACAGTTTTGCCAAGCATTAGTGGAACACTTAAAACAGTCCCAAAGAAACTTGTAGAGAAGCTGAAAGCATCGGAAATTGCAGGAAAATAAAACATGATACGACTTGCATTACAAAATCAACAAGAATACAAAAATATGTTAGAAAATGGAAATGACGTGCTGGCACTTAATTCTTTCAAGAAACACAATATCAGCTTTGGAGTAAAAACTCAGTGTAAAAGAAGAAAACATTTGCACCTACCTTAGTGCCGTAATTGATTATATAGTCTTGTTAGTGTAATATAATCGAACCGATCATTTCGAAAGCTGTCCTTGCATCCACTTAGGGAACGGTTTAAGTGACCTAAATACGTGGCTTTCTATCATATATATATATATATATATATATATATATATATATATATATATATATATATATATGAAGAAATATAATTTAAAGGTGTGCTATATTGATGGGATAAAATGCTCAATATCAGAGATAGAGCGTATGTAAATATAAATATAAAAGTGAATATTAAAGTCAACACTCAGAGGCGACAAATTGAAAATTTATCCATCGCACATAATATATATATATATATATATATATATATATATATATATATATATATATATATATAGGTATGTATAGGATAAAAATATGCATACACTCACGAAAAATTTTACGTACGTATAAAAATATTTCTTCAACAGGTATTATAAATACAGTACTCAATGTTATGAGACAGAGCTATAATTATTTGGTTGTAACATAGTAACATATGTGAGAAAACGACATTATTTTTGCACCAACCTAATATATATTAGTGAATATATATAATATACATATCGTCGATAGCACGTTGGATATTATATATATATTCACTAATATATCTATATCTATCTATCTATCTATCTATATATATATATATATATATATATATATATGTGTGTGTGTGCGTGTGTGTGTCACGAGTTTTAATTTAGATAATGAATTCACAGTGCAGCATGCATCTCTAATGATCTATAAAGAATTATAACATAGATCGTAATTAACATGTCTTGTCATATCGGGTTTTGACAATTGTCTTTTGTTAAATATCACTTCAGATCCATTAATATTATATATTATTTCGAGTATGGCGCAACAATGAACCAAATTATTTCTGCATATTAATGTTGCCATTTTTATTGAGAGATGTATATTACTGAAACGTTTCATAGTCATAAGCAGGCAAGATTATTTGTCTCAGATTGTACATTGCATAAAGACATACATTTATTTATTGAGAAGGACTGGAAAACTAAAGTTGAGGACAATATATACAGACATAAGTAAATATAATTATTTGAGTCAGATTTATAATTATTTTAAACTATGAGTTGTGTCATTGTACAATTAAGGTGAGTGAATGCTGTGAGGCATTTGTGTAATAAATCCTATCCATGAAATCACAGCTACTAAATCCTACGCGTCATCTCAATATTACCAACTCTAAGATCATGTGATGATTATATTGGATGATATATAGAGCAAATTGTCGATTGTCTTTTGTCTCGTGTTCCAGAAAATATCGTGCGCAACTAATTTAAGCAATTATTTTATTAAGTGGTGCTCCATGTGAAATGAAATAAAAAAAAAAAAGTAAAATGAAAAATAAATTGGTTAAGAGAATGATTCCTTTAAGAGTCTCGTAAAAATTAAGGTGTGCATCGCAAGAATTCTCTCTTCAAATATAACATGTAATTATATAAAGAATTACAATCAATCAGTTCAGGTAGGAAAATTTATAGATAAATCCGTAACACAGTCATTAGGGAAATTCTGATCGAGAATCGTCAATGTATATTGTTATTTAAGGAAGGTTGTTATGCTGAAAAATAAATACAGTGTGCATGCATATATATATATATATATATATATATATATATATATATATATATATATATAGTTATCCAAAGAGCGTTTCGCAGCTCATCAGTGTGTCTAGACGTCTGGTCGCCT
>OZ010598.1:60105391-60137891 GCA_963932145.1 Acanthosepion lycidas | reverse complement strand
AAGTAAAGAGAAGGGGTTGCACAAGTGAAAAGTGCGAGAAAAGAAACTGTTGGGGTAAAAGTGGCGGTTGGATTTAGATATTTCATCAGTAAACATGTGGAAACCCTGGTTCTATTTCTAGTAACACGCTTAAATTGATGTAGTTGGGGCCTCAGTGAAAAAAGCTGATCAAAGAGGTTGCCATAAAAATATTTGTAGAAAACACAGTGTGAAGCTACATCACGTCGGTGAGAAAGTGACTGAAGTCGAGATGCCAAGTCAGTATCGATTAATTTGAAGATGCTTCTTTAGATTTTGTCAAAAAGCCGCGAGATGAATAGCAGGAGAACCAGACCAGACATGGCAGCATTATTCAATGCACAGACGAATGGTAGATTTGTAAATGTGCAAGATGGACACTGACGGGAAACATTTTCTGCTTTGACGCAGTAACCCGACTTTCCTTGCACTAGATGCAGCTATTGATTCAAACAACTCGATCAGCTTCAAGTCAGTTGAAAACGTGTGGCCAAGAATGGGCAGTGTATTGCTCTTCTGAAGTTTAACATCAGCCATCCTGATGGCAGGCAGAAAAGTTTCTCTGAGGTAGTTAAATAATAGATTGGCCTATGTACATACTGTTGTATATTTGCATATAATAATTATTCAAGTCGATTACCTGTGAAAATGGCTTTGATCTTATATAAAATGGTTGTGTCAGAAAAGGGTTAGATATTTAAGAGCGTAAACAGGTTCTGATGGCTACGGTCGGAATTTGTCTCCTTTTATTCTTCATATTAATAAAATCTCAAAATCAGTTTAAAAAACAGCAGGAATTTAAGACATTACTTCCAAATTATGCAAATTACGTCGTTGTCGGCGGCTTTATCTCGTATTCAAGAATTTAATTTCTTCTTTGCTGATCGCTTCCTTTATGATGATGGCGTTTATGGCTAAATTCGCCGCCAACGTGCAGGTTCAGGACTAGAAGCTTCTAGTTTCACCAAAACCTTCTCCCGTCATCCATTCGTTTGACTTTGCAAGATTTGGTTGAAGGTGAAAAAATATCAGAGCAGAAGAAAATGTCAATAGTGTGAATTTGTTTAGAGTGGACCTCAACTTGCCAAGAATTAATTGATTTCATGACCTTCCTCTGCGGCACATATGGAATGAGACATGCAGAATCCACTTATGAAACTACAAGGGACTGCTTCTGACTCTGTTATTATTGCGAGTACCGCCTTTTGTAGCATGTCCGTCATCCGCTTTTGTCACCAAAACTATTCTCTATCGTTGTTTGGCTTTGCAAGATTTGGTTGAAGGTGAAAGAAAATCAGAGCAGAAGAAAATACCGTCGGTGTGAATTTATTTAAGATGGACGTCAACTTGCCAAGAAGATATCCACATGTTTGATTTCATTAACCTCCTCTAGAGCAGATGTGGAATGAGACAGGTATCCTGTTATGAAATTGCAATGGACTGATGCTAGCTTTGTTATAATATCGAGTGGTGCCTTCTGTAGCATGTCCATCATGCGTAGCCTATTTCATCCGCTTGTTCAGCCGTTGAGATCCATTGTAATCGTCATCCGCTTGTTCCACCGTTGAGGTCTTTGGGGTTGGTCGTACTAAGTCTTCGGCCTTGCCGCCAATGATGTCCCTACCAGAAGTTTACAACACTCGACACCATCGCCCTCAGAGTCATTGGACGGAAATTAGGTAAACTTACAGCATTAAATATTCCTTATTAGAGACGCCATCACTTGTATGCATCAATTTGATGAGAAAGTTCTTCAATTTCTTCCTGATTTTGATTCTCAGTTCCGTAATTATATTAAATTGGTTTCCTGTTGAAGAGCTGAGAAAGAATAAGAAACAAAAATGACGGTAAGGGTAATATTAGCCGTTTCTTTATAAAGAAACATTTGTTATTCATTGACCGAATAGCCAGTACTACTGTCGGTTAAAATATATAAAATCTTTCTATTAAAACAATTTTTCAGGAAAATAGTTTTTAAAATCAAGTAACTATTATCGCTCTTTCCAGTGGTCATGAGGGTTTCCTTCTTAACCTTTTGTTTGAAGTAGTGGAGAACCGTCAACATTTTGAATCTGCCATTATTACCTCTTTGAGTTACATGCGATATCAATTTCATTTGTTGCTGTTGTTAAAAGTCCTAGTTTTTATATTATTTGGTACAGTTCTTTGTGATTTTGGAGCGCCATTTCACAAGATTCGAAAAAGGATTATCTTCACTGAGATTTAAGAAGATTTAGGTTTTATTACATTATTATTTATGAGACTCACACAGTATCCTACTCATTTTTGTTCTTTTTGTAACTTTTCTGTAAATGGTAATGGAAATATTATCCGTTTCCTTATAAGGAAACAGTTGGCATTCATTAACCGAACAGACAGAACTACTTTCAGTTGTAATTTATAAAATCTTTCTCTTCAATTTTTCAGGAAAATAGATTTCCCAGGTCCAGTAGCTGTTATCGTTCTTTCCAGTATTGATGGGGAATTTCCTTCCTAACCTTTTATTTAAAGTGACGTGGAACGTCAATATATTGATTATGTCATTATTGCATCTTCGAGTTACATGTGATATCCATTTCAGTTTCTGCTTTAAAAGTCTTCAAATGATGTGGTTTCTGTTATATGATAGAGTTATTTGGGATTCTGTAGCGTCACTTCACAAGATCCGAAGAAGGATGGTCTTTGCCAACTTCCACAAGTTTCACTTGCTCAAGCCATTTAAAAAAATGATCTGATAAAGCGCTTGCATACAGTTGACAATTTAAATATTTCTGATCGATTGACCATGTTTTACGGTATATCAACCTCAATCGGCTATCTACTGAAGACAGAATTTTTAGGATAGATTCGTATGAATAGAATATATATTCTTTGTAAGAAATCAATTTGTAGAACAGGTTTCATTGACGTATTTTTTCCCAAAAATGTATTGCAGGTATTTTTACTATTTCCCCATAACTGAGAACTAACAAATGCTACCATCCGGGCTCAGGGTAGACCTGGTAACAAACAGTAATTAAGAGGTGGTTCCATGCTCCTCAAAACTTCACAATCAGAGGCTTTTCTGCCGGATGTAGTTTATCGTCATACCCAGGATGATAAATGTTTCTGAACGGGTTTAGCGCATCCATATGAAAGTTTTGATCCTATGACGTTATTCAAGAACAGTATTTGACTTTTAGATTAAGCAAGGTAAAAAGTTTGCCGTAGAAATGCAGACTGTAAAACATAACGGATGAATCACTGTTGAATATTATGATACTAGTTCGAAAAATAATACAAATGAACTTATTGCCCATTGACCTGTTAATGTATCTATTCAGATATTAATTTTCGATCAAAGTTTTTGAAGAATAATAAAGTCAGTGCATCTCAACCTAAAGACAAAGAAAGTATTTTCTATTTCCATTGTCAAGTCACAGACAGGGTAGTGTGAGTTTTATTTGAGTTCATTGATAAAGGTAAGATTTGAATTAACAGAGAGAGAAAGAAGAAGACGAAGAAGTCGAAAGTGAAAGATGAAGGAGGCATCTATTAAGTGTTTCGCAGTTGGCAACAAATGACCGTAACTGTTGCGAAGCCGGATAAATAACAGTTAAAAAAGCAAAAACGTTGAAAATTTTGAAATTCGGAATTTTAAAAAAATGCATATCTTTCCAAGTAAACATGCACAGGAACACACACACATATACACAAACATCTATACTCATAATCATTTCTATGTACACACATACACACACCTCGACACACATGCATAATCGAAATCTTTTCAAAAGGCCTTTTCTCTTATAGCGAGTTCGATCTCTATTGTGTACATCTTTATTTATTTCATTTCATTAATTTGTTTATCTTATTTTATTTATTTTAGCAAATTAATTAACCAAATTTAGTAGATAAGTAGGGAAGAAAAGAAATATTTATTAAATGAAGAAGAAGAAAGGAGAAAAGGAAAAATGATGGATCTGGTGTCCAGGAATATGGATATTAATCGTATAGATTTATAAGGATCAATATATTTAGATTGGTGCAAAAATAATGTTAAAAATACGTCAAAAACCGACATTATTTTTGCACCAACCTAATACAATCCTGTACTCTTATGTACCGACCATATCTATTTATTGCCAACACACGTAGTGTGCGTGTGTGTGTGTGCGCGCGTGTGCGTGTGTGTGCGCGTGTGTGTGTGCGCGTGTGTGTGTGCGCGTGTGTGTGTGTGTGTGTGTGTGTGCAGGATTCAGCCATCCGTATATATTGCAGGATCTGCTATAAAAATAATTATTACATTTGTCGTTTCAGATTCGGATTCCGTTATAAACAATATGAAGAAAAAACGAACTAAAATAATCGAAATATTGTAATAGATTCTCAGGAAATAAGGTAATCTACTCAGCCCGGAAGTTAACTACTTTTTTCAGTGTCTATAGATAGATAGATAGATAGATAGATAGATAGATAGATAAGAAACGAGAATAGATAGATAGATAGATAGATAGATAGATAGATAGATAGATAGATAGATAGATAGATAGATAGATAAGAAACGAGAATAGATAGATAGATAGATAGATAGATAGATAGATAAGAAACGAGAATAGATAGATAGATAGATAGATAGATAGATAGATAGATAGATAAGAAACGAGAATAGATAGATAGATAGATAGATAGATAGATAGATAGATAGATAGATAGATAGATAGATAGATAGATAGATTTGCTGACTGAATGACAGCAGATACGACATTATCACTGCAATAATGGTTCGCAGTCAAGTACTTTTTTCATGTTGGGGAACAGATGATAGTCAAATCTTGAGAATAGAGTGGATGATCAACCAGTTCAAAGCTGCAGTAACATACATTTTCTATTTGATTTATAGTCAATCGCCTGTCATCCATCATTATCTGGTGAACACGATCAATTTTTTTTTCCTCACAGGTGGCAAGTGTAGAATCTTGGGTCAACTTCAAGAATCACCACCTCCTAAATTAAACTGGCCACATTTGCACTATTGATAAAACTGGAGCGACATCCACTAATCTTGCAAGCATGTCAGCATTGTATGTCCTTTTTCTGTAGGTACTTGATAACACCAGGATGCCAAATTTTATCCATTTTCAATTACTTCTGAAGTCTTTCTACAGTCAGATGTCACTTTACCAGGAAAGAAACCATACTGTTAATTAGAAGGGAAGTTGGAATTAATACATGCAATATTTCACAGCTCTGGCATTACTCTTTCATAGTCAGCCTATGAACGTTTCAGCCCACGCTCATAGATAGATAGATAGATAGATAGATAGATAGATAGATAGATAGATAGATAGATAGATAGATAGAGTGACTGACGAACTGACAGCCTGAGATAGATAGATAGATAGATAGATAGATAGAGTGACTGACGAACTGACAGCCTGAGATATATATATATATATATATATATATATATATATATATATATATAGATAGATAGATAGATAGATAGATAGATAGATAGATAGATAGATAGATAGATTATGCAAATATAGTCAGTGAACTAAAGAAGCTGTGAAGTATGAAGGCGATAGTAGTACTGATCGTAGCTGGAACACTGTGAATATACCTAGTATGTCTAATGACAAGACTGAGGAACCGATAGATATGACGGCGAATTGATGCCATCCAGTCCGCAGATGTAATGAAACAAGTAGAATACTAACGAAGCTATTGGAAATATTTAAAGAAACTTGCAGCTCTGTGATTCTAAACTATAATTGTCAGGTAACACTATTGAGATGATGTCTAATAATTGTAATAAATAATAATAATTTATAAACTACAGTACAACACAAAGCGACAAGAATACTGTGGAAGGTGCTGGAGATCTGAAGCCAGTTACTTTCCAGAGAGATCTAAACTTTTAAACAATGTAATAAGGTTGATGATGATGACCATGAATTTAATGATGGTTTTATCACCAGATCAAATGTAAAAAAAATCATTTGCTTTTTCTCGACGCTTTTGTAATAAAGCCGTCGACAATGACCTTGCTCAACATGACGAGGTTTTTCTTTTAATGTTCAAGGCTAAATCTCCAAGCAAAAACTACTTTGTTGTTAATATATGTTTCTTTTTTTTTCTTTTTTTTTCTTTTTTCGTGTTCACAACAACAGACAATGACATCTTTTTGCATCTGTTGATTGGATACACACGCACATCCGTATAAATTAGACCAGCCGCATGAATTGTTATCAGGAACTAACAGAGAAATAATGGTGAAATTAGTAACAGATGCGAAGACGTAATCATGTTCTTGCACACACACAAACGCAAACACATATACAAACACACGCATATATTCTCACGCACGTACACTAATTTATGCGAACGTTCACGCAAATCTCTTATTCCCATCATACCCCATCAATCATGTGTCTCTTTATATATTCCCGCCTCCCAACTCCAAATGTTGTACAAGACAATATTAACTTGAGTCATAAATAATCTTTGTTTTTGTTTACCAACTTTATACTTAGAAAAAAATAAAGTACAATTGCATTATATGTAATTATATATTCGCCATTATTTGCGATGACTTGTTGCCACATTATTTCTGTGTCGGGCAGTTCTTCAATAGCTTTTCAGCAAATTTCTGCATTTTTTTTTTTTTTTTTTTTTTCCAACGAACTCTTGAATCTGGTTTTCATTAGAGAAAGTTTTCTCTCATCAAAGCCTTTTTTTATCAATCGAAAAAGACAATAATCGACTGGTTTAGGTGAACATGGTGGGTGGAGTAGAACAAACAAAACGTGCTCCATTTTTTCCTTTGCTCTATGCGGCCTTGTGTTGTTTCCTATTAACGAGCATCTTCTTTTATGTGCCACGTTGCTTCAGGATGCTGGATATCATGGCTCTCCATAATTTCCTATCCTTTCTAGATTTTAGTAAATTTTATTTTATTTCTTTCTCTCCTAAATCCTGTTCTGCCATCCATTTACACAAATGCGTTAGGTAGAGCCGCTTTTCACTATATCTCTTGCATTCTTATCACATGTGAGTATCAGATTTTCCAAGCCCTCTTTCCTTATTATGTGCCATAGAAATTTCAACCTAAATATAAGTGTCATTTTTGTTTCCTTTTTTCTTTAAAACGTTATTGTTGCTCACATGTTCAGTCAATGGTATTCTCAGTATACTTTTGTAGATCCACATTTCTGTTGCTTCAAGTCTCTTCTTCATCTGTGAGGAGATTGTCCAACATTCACTGTCATATAAAAGGACTGATATTACAGTAGCGGTTCAGTAATCTTTTCTTTGTTTCTAACGAATTTTTTCTGTTTCTTAATACTTTGCTTAGGTTTTGGAAGGCATCTTTCACTATCCCAATACGCCTTCGGATTCCGATATTATTAGAGAAAAATACGCCCTCCAGCAGGATTAGAACATGCGTCTCTCATTGCAGTCGAAACTGTCTTTCGATCCAACGTGCTTTCTGGAATCTAAACGAGGAGGATGTTGCTTAAAGGCAATATACATCCTTTCTTAATCGACGAAAGATCTTCGTTGCCGAGTCGGTTAAAAGCACGTCGAATCTAATGAGGATTTCTCCAGCACAGAGTGGCGGCAGCAATCCACCTCTCCCCCCCCCAGTTATAGGTAAATACCAGGACAGTCTGTTTCATATAGACTAGTGTCGGGCCGTCTCGGGAAAGGAAAAATCTGAATTCAAAACCTTGAAATGGTTCGTTTGGGGATTTCATTTGTCCGTCGTAAAATTGCCTTGTTTCAAAGCAAAATTATTCTTGTTTGGCGGATATGCAGTACGCGATTTGCTAAATTGGAAATGGAAATAGTATAAAATCAAAAAAAAAAAATGATATTGAGACTATTATAAACATTCTCAAGATTCAATCATTTTTTACGGGTGTACAATAATAAATACTGAACATTTTCAAACAATTTAATTTCCCGCCAAAATATTTTAAAAATTAAAGAGAACAATAGAAAATATTATTTTGGGAATTTTCAGACGGAATTAGAAATTTTATCGCGAACGTCTAAAGATGATATCACTTGTTTTATTTTTTTTGCAACAATTTTTTTTTTTCGTTTGAGGATTTAGTCCATGTTATATCAATTATATCCACTCAGTCAGGCAGGTATTTTTTTTATTCTGTTGAAAAAAAAAAGGCCATCGATCGCAATAGTTCCGTGAAAACCATTGATAGGCAGAAACAGCCTATTCCAAACGTGGTCGTAATGATGAATATATATATATATATATATATATATATATATATATATATATATATATATATATATATATATGTGAAGAAATATAGTCTTAAGATGTGCTATATTTATGGGATAAAGTGCTCAATATCAGAGATAGAGTGTGTGTAAATATAAAAGTGAACATAGAAGTCAACACTTAGAGGCGACAGTCTGTTTCATGCAATCGTCAAGTCAGGACGATATATATATATATATATATATATATATATATATATATATATATATATATATATATATATATATATATATATATTTAGCCAGAAATCTCTCTTTTATATATGTTTCATTAAAGACGGCAGACAAGTTACCGCGATTAAGCTTTTTATTTAATTTTTCTTGTGTTCGTAAAAGTGTTTTCTTTTCTGACCATAGAATGTGTAGAATTTGTCTGAATGTTCTATAATTCCGAGCACTTTTGGTTATACTTTTAGCCATTATCAAGGATGATTTTATTTTTGCTTTTTACTTGGGTGTATGGGTTGTGTATATGTTTCTAAAGTTATACGACATTGTGGCTGTGTTCGTAGTTAATATTATTAAGTGTTGGTTTTTTCTTTTTTATTATTAAGCCTTCGATTATTTTTAAACTTTTTTACGTGTGGATAGGGTTATTAAGTTTCTATTTTCTACTAGAAAAATTAAATAAAAAGCTTAATCGTAGTACCTTGTCTGTCATCTTTAATCAAACATATATACATACATATATATATATATATATATATATATATATATACACACACACAGGTTCATTGAAAAATAACTACCCATTTTAAATTACGATTTCTTTATTAACTATAATTTTTACAAGAAATGAATATGAGATGAAAGCCTTTAGCACGAGGGCACCAGATTTCGCTACCAGCTTCTCGAGCCGCCAAGAAATTGCGTCAACTGATTTCACCGGGAACTCTCGTGATATGGAAGACATAACTTCTTGTATTCGCCTTTCAAGTTCTTCTAGACTTTGTTTGGCATAGTGGACATTCTCCTTTACCAAACCCTAAAGAAAAAAGTCATGGGGTGTTATGTCAGGGTACATAAAATAGGGAGTTATTTTTCAATCACCCTGTATAATGAAAAAACATCTGTTGGAGTACAGAATTTTATTAGAGCAATGAAAGCAGACATATTAAAAGGGCAAAAAAAGGAACAATTCATAAAAAAAAAAAAAACCTACTAGCCAATGTCCACAAAATGGGGAAGGCAGACAATTTACATAGGTATGTTAATGCATCAGATTCGGTGATAGCCGAACATTTGATTAAAATCATCAGTCTGCTCTGTCTTTAAATTTCCATGTATTTATCCTATACCTGTAGTATAAGACGACTGATTATTGATTATATAAAAATTATCCTATACCTGTAGTATAAGACGACTGATTATTGATTATATAATAATTATCCTATACCTGTAGTATAAGACGACTGATTATTGATTATATAAAAATTATCCTATACCTGTAGTATAAGACGACTGATTAATGTTTATATAAAAATGATGTTATTGGAAATGATGTTACTTACTGGACACTTAGAAATTCAAAACAAACGCTATATCAAAACCAATTCTAATCATGTTTTCCCTACACACGTTCGCTAAAAGAGAAACCATTTTGTTTACATTTCATCATTTCATCAAGGTTTTTATTTGAAAAATAAAAGTTGCGTGTAATCCTAAATTGTGTTATTATTTATCACCAAATTAATAATGAATTTTCAATGAGAAATGTATATTATGTTATGCTAAATGTTATTACTGCCGTCTACCATGACGATTATTGAAAGTTTAGCGAAAATAAAGGTTGCTGTAAACATTACATTTCCTCAGCTGAGTTTGCATGGATACAAGTTGATTTCATTGATATGGAATTATTATTCGAATAGGAAATTTATTATGCAGTTATGCCTGTAATATATAAGGTAGAAATGTTTTTTATTACTTTTATTATCAGTTTACTTGATAATGTGAATCTTTACATGCACATTATTGGTTATCACATCAATAGGTTAGCCTACCCACAAACATCAGTCAGAATTTAAAGTTTCCTTTTTAGAATTTGCTGTAACCTAGAAAGGGTTACTGAATGAGGAATAACCAAAATGGAGGTTTGAAATGAAATGGTAATCTTTATAACATCAACAAAATATAATACTCGCCAGCAGCGTGAAGTAGATAAACCACTGCTAGTAGCGAACTACTTAGACAGCATAATACCCCCCACTTATTATAGTGTCCAACGTATTTATGAGGATTGAGACATACGCATTAGTGTTCATAGATACAGTATATAACACAATTGAAGGATAAGATTTTTAAGGGGGATTTAGGGGATTTAACGGTCGTCTTATACGCGGAAATATACGGTATTTTAAGTGGGTGACTTTTGTAATAAAGGCAAGAAATAAATGATCAGTAGTTTTCAAGTACGAGGCTGTAAAACACAAGATTATCGAGAAGAGCCTATCCATTGTCAAATGAAAGTCTTTCAGAAACGCTCACATCATAGAAAAATCTTATCTTTTAAGCATGAAATAAACTTCAAGCTACATCCTTATATGTGTTACCAAAGAATTGATGGATTGTTGCCGCTTATCACCCAGTTCACACTCTTTACACGTCTTTTGAACAGGGGGTAGATATTTATCTCTTGTTTCCTGCTTAAAATTGGATTTCTGGGTCCTTTTACTAAATTCTTTTCGTTATCTTTCACTTTCACTCACAGCAATCCCCTTGCGTCTTAGCGGCATTATCGCCTTCCTCGGGGTGAAATGATTAAAAGTAATGCTATCAGTAGAGGCAGTGAAATCAGCAAACAGACTTCGATTATTGATTGAGACTGCTTATATTCACTTTATATTTATCTCGTTAGGAAAGGCATGAATCAACATCTCCTTTATACCTTATCAGTCCTGCTACTATATCTGATCACATGAATCTATTTTTCCTTTTGCCACTGCCAAAAATATCTTTCCAGTGAAAAGTGATGCCATAAGTACTAGTTTACTTGCTCAAACTGAACCAACAAATATTAACAAAAGGTTGTTACTCTCATTGTTAACCTTGTCAAAAGATAATAAAATGTATTTACCTAAGTCTTTTTTTTAAATGTTTTTAATATATTTTAGCTGTTTATTTTTGCGTAATAGTTACCGGCGAAAAAAGAGGAGTCGGCGAGACGTGTTCAAATTCCGGCCGAGTCTGTTGCATTTACTGCGCACTAATACTCTTGGGAAAGACAAGAATATCCCCCAGCAAGGGAGACTGGGCTCCGTAGCTTTGGGTGGGAGCCAGTTTCGGAAAAGGGAAACTTTGAATTCGAAACCACGTAGAAAGCAACGGGAAACTATGGCATTATCATATTCAAGAAATTATGGCAATTCACACAGTCGTGGATAACCTGAAGAAAGAGGGCATTAAAATATATATATTTTATGCTATTAAGGTTGTGTGATAATGTGCCATATAATTTGAACGGTCAGATAAGAAGCGTTACAAAGATTTCTGTTACCAAAACGACCTGACAGACAAACACACTTTATACATAGACTTTGATACGAATAACATTTTCGAAAGAAACAGAAAAAAATCTACATATGTGACAAATTTGACTAGAAAAACAAGACAATAATCATACCTCGTCTGTGTGCGTGCACACACACACACATATATATATATATATATATTTAGTTGTATGTATATGGGTTTGTGACCCTGAGTTTCACGCTTTTGAGATCGTCAGACAAACTGGAAAATGCAAACATCATCATCACCATGTCCACAAACAGAACCCAAATTAATCAAAGTGGAGGTGGAAGGCCTAGACCATTAACAGTGTATGTGCGCGTCTACATGCGTGTATGTGTGTGTGAGGAAGTGTAGGTCTAAAAAGCGTCAAGTGCACATCTGCCCGCTTCTTGTTGAAAGGAACATCGCTACACATGTAAGGCCACGGTCCGACACCGAAATAAAATTATAATTGCCTATGTATATATATATATATATATACCCTAACGCATGGATGTGTATCTGAACCTAGTCTTGGATTGTTTGTATAGGTGCGTTTGCGTGAACTAAAATGCGTACACTTATATGTAAGTGTGTCTATGCGTATGAGAGTGTCCATCCAGAACAAGGACAGAAGGAAATTTCCCTCTTCCCACTACCAAACACATAATTAAACAAGCATAAATAGATCCAATTTTAAAAATAAACAAATTTTTGTCTCAATACATAAAACTGAATATGTTCGCTCTATCACTGATATTGAGCTCTTTCTACTAAGAATTGCATATATAAAATAATATATATATATATATATATATATATATATATATATATATATATTAATAAAGAAATTATTGGTAATCTGTATGGAATTTCCAAGAGGATATAGATCCGTTGACAGCTCTATGTCAAAAACAGAGCAAAAAATATTATTATATAACTATGTAGCGAAAAAGCCATATTTTAAATCAGTTAATTTATAATATATATATATATATATATATATATATATATATATATATATATATATATATATATATATATATATATATATTGTAATAAATTCCACAATTGGGCTTCACCAAACGTGATCATAGTTTCCATGATCAAAGAGCTCGTCTGTCATATTCAGTAACATGAGGTGGTGAATAAAGATTTGAAATGCTTTTAAAATAATAATTATTATATCTCCTGTTTATTTATCGGGCGAGGTCCTGCTTTTATCCTTTTGCAGAGGCAGCTCTTTCATGTTAAACCTATTTGTTTGTTTGTTTGTTTGTTTCTTTCTTTCTTTCTTTCTTTCTTTCTTCTTCTTCTTCTTCTTCTTCTTCTTCTTCTTCTTCTTCTCCTTCTCTTTCTTCTTGACCTGCTCCTCCTTCTCCTCCGACTTCTTCTTCATCTTCTCCTCCTCCTCTTCATCATTCTCCTTCTTCAACTCCTCCTCCCCATTCATCTTCACCTTCCCTTCTTCTTCTTCTTCTTCTTCTTCTTCTTCTTCTTTTCTTCTTCTTCTTCTTCTTCTGCTTTTTCAATTCCTCTTACCCATTCTTCTCCTCCCCTCCTCTTCCTCGTTCACATTATTATTATTATTATTATTATTAGTGAGAGTTCAGAATACAACAATGTGATGCTGGGGTACAAATATGCAACTCCCGATCGCGACACCCTGCCTGAAAAAGTTATACAAAGTACATGCACCACAGCCAAATATGCACAATGCAGTGACAGGTTTTGAAATATGCATCATATATTCTTTTAGGTCAGGCCCAGTTATAAATATCCCCAGGTTGGTTAAACAGATTGACTCAGACAGTCTCCGATTGAGGGTGTTCTCATGTATTTAGATGTGACTTGCAAGTTGCCTTGGTTGCTTCATCTTTCAAAGCCTTTTTTTCAATTATTTCACCCCAAGGAAAGCAATAGAGTCACTAAAATGCAAGATGTTACCAAGTGTAAGAGAATATGAGAGAAAAAAATACATTTTTAAGGAGAGAGAAATATAAAAGAAGAGGAATTAAGAAGACCGAAGATAACCATTGACACTGGATTTAAATTTTTTAAGATCTAAGTTGACTGGAAAACAAGAAGCCAGAAGAGAGTTCAACAAGCGAGAAAAGAAACTTTTACAGTTACATCTAGCCATTTCAACTCTAAAATGATGAGGCCTTGATGAGACTAATTTAGTACTGCACTTAAATTCATTAAAAGTCTAGGTATCATAGAGGGTAGTTCATCAGAACAATTACCATGGATGTATTTATAGAAAAGACAAAGTGAAACTGTATTATGGTGGTAGGAAAGTCGCCTTGACTGCTTCAACTTCCAAACTTCAAAACAACCCCCAATCTATTGGCACATGATGCTTCCCAACTACCGATGGTTAATGGCCGAAGATGCACAGTGCGTCATCCATTCGGATTCATGCCTAACTTATTATAGTCAATCAGGAGAAAAGCAAATATGTGCTATTGAACAGGATATTATTCATATTTACGGGATAATATATTGCCTATGGGAAAATAAAGGAGATAATAACTCACTACTTTTTTCTAGATATTTTATTAATTAAATCCAATAATAAATCAGAATTAAAAGGATATCGAATATACATGAATAAGAGCAAGCACATGTTTTTTCACTCACGTCATGATAATAAAATTAAAAGCGTTACAATAATAGGTTTTATCTCAGAAAATTATCTATCTTGAATTAATAAGAAATTTGATCAAAAAGTATCGGGACTGTTGCTATGGTAACGGAACTATACGATGCAGATTGAAGCCGTTTGGCACAAATTAACTTTCAACTTTGTCGCGTACACCCACAAACTTATAACGTTCCCGCTCGCTTTAGTTGTCGACAGCTGTGCTTGGAAGGAAAGTGTGTAAAGTGTGGTCGCCTCAACACACAACAGAGGTCCCGACAGTGATCATGGTAGTTTTTGGCCAAGCACACACTCCCCAGATCTGACAACTACCATATTCCCCAAATATCGTCTCTTGTGACTATTTTCTCTTTCCAAAAATCAAATCCCACTTGAAAGGAGCAATATCTCAAGACGTCGAGAAATTCCAAGAGAATGCGACTCGCTATTAATAAAAGGGGTTACAAGCATGCTTTCATCAATGGAAATGACGCTAGATAAAGTCTGTGGCTTCAAAAACGGGCTACTTTGTAGGAGATTAAAGGCTGAATTGATATGTGTTGTAGTTTTCTTTTTATAGTACCAGTCTCGATACTTTTTGATCAAACTTTGTACATTAAAACCATTCAAATGACTATAATAACATGCGCCCTCCCCCAAAAACTATAACTATGCTCCGATCGTAATAGATGCATTACAAGCCACAGCCGGAGTCTGTGAGTGATGAACAAACATAAATGTGCCTGAGCAGGTGTCTGCATTAGGGATGAGTTAGCCACCTTAACATACTCAGAAAAGAACAGTAAGCTTTACATATTCGGCAACTTTGAACAGATCTGTTCCTCTGTAAGATATACACTGTTTCTTATGTCTCGCCAGATGTGAAATGGATATCGGCTTGGATTGAGAAATCGGAAGAGCTTAGTTCGAATTCCAATCGGGTTCGTTACATTCACTTAAGCGCAAATAGCCTTGTGAAAGGTATGAAACCATCTCCTCCACCAGCTATGGGTTAAACTGTATGACTTTATCTGGAAAATCATGGCTATTCTCAAAAATAGTTATTCACTCGCCAAAAGAAAAGAAAGATTTATTCATATAATCTAAAATATGTTGTGGCTTTAAATAACTCACTAAGGGTTGATAAGACGTAAAAAACAGATCAATTAATTGCATGTCAGGAAATTAACACATCTCTTGAGTTCAGTCTACCACAATACAAAGAACCTTATATTAATTTTTCTTTCTTTGAGGAAGTCTTTTCTTACTTTAAGTTCACTGACAATTTTTATAGCATATCGTATCTTTGTAAGGAACTAGTTTCACAGCTGACGTAGCGTATTTGCTAGCCTGTTGGACACGGAATCCCACCCCCACAAATTGCGTCCAATACAACTGTATCTTGTATGAGAGGGATATGAAAACCGCGAAAAAAAGTGGGGTTCATCAGGAATCAGTGCATGCATAGAGCTTAGCTCTGAAACTAGAACTTCTGGAAGTGAACAAAGACGATATCATTAAAAATATTCCGGACAAATTCACCCAGAAAAAAGAAGTTTTATGGAATGGCACAATATATGGTTGCTTTGTAGAAATACCAGATTTTAAAGAATTATTTGCTTTGACTGGTATATTGCTGTTTGTTTTTTGGGTGTTTTTTCTTGATATACAGATATTGGAATTTGTTTTTCTGCATTTATGGAATGAGACTTCATTGACCAACACATACCATATTTCTATTTTGTTTTTTTGTTTTTCGGGGTTTTTTTTCCTATTACCATATGTACCGGTGTTCACTAATAGCATCACATTTCTTTGTAGCTATTATGAATTTACTGGATGTGCAGATGTTGCTCCATGAAAAACAACTAAAACAATGTTCAATAAATTCATGATGAAATGTACGAAAATTCTTCTTTTTCAAAAAAAAAAAATGTCCTGGTAATTAAACCTTACCTCAATTTTATTAAAAAAAAACTACCAGCAGCATAATTTTGTGATAATTCTGTGAGTGTTTCTTCATGATTAGTGAGAATGTCAAATAAAGATAAGGTTTAATTTTAACTTTTTTAGTTGTGATGTGCGCTTTTTTTCCCTAAATATTCCATGCTAAAATCTGTTCCAATACCTGGGTGCGTCCGATAGGCCGGCAAATACGGAAATTGTTTTTTTAACCCATTGGTGTCGTTGGTATTCATTTGCCTTTCTGATTCTGATTTCTAAGACTGGAAGAATCAAGTGACCTGCGAAACTTCTGTTCCTATTACGATCCATTCAGCCTTGTGCCAGGCATCAGTAATATAAGAAAACGATAAAGAAAAAGATATGTAATGAAATAAAAGATAGATTTTAAATAAAGAACTAATCGATTAAATAAATACGTAAGGCCCAAAATAAAGAAACAATATCTATCGGCGACATTTGCTTCACAGGTGTTGATCGCATGGTATATTTAAAATGAAGATTATTTTCTTTGTCACCATATTTCCTCCGCCAGCACTGAGAATAAGATGGTCCTTTTCTTTAACAGTATACTCGTTTATCAAGAGGTCAGTGTACGTTTGAATGTGACTTCATTTATTAACACAAGCTAGAAATTCTTTTCGTCTCCATTTGCGCAGGTGAAGTTACCCAGATATTGTTTTGTAGATTATGCGGATATTGGAAAATATTTCTACATCGCTGCATAGCCGAATGCGACCTGAATGAGTGCAGAATGCCTAAGGAACAGTCAAAAATAGACAAGCGATATATATATATATATATATATATATATATATATTTCTAATAATAATCCATTTCGTAAAAGAAACACACACACACACACACACACACACACACACACACACACACACACACACATATATATATATATATATATATATATATATATGACTTATGAGTACCTGTCTGTGGTCTAATGGTAAAAAATAAAAGAATTTATGTTACACATTAATTTTATAATAATGTAAATTCAGTTCGAAATATTAATTATTTGGATCAAAAATTAAATAAAGGAACTTGCAAATGAAAACCATTAATTATGTGTCCGAATAAATCTGTACTTTATGCATACACGAATGCAAAAAATACAAAAGAACTTAACCCAATCTTAAATGTAAATAGAAAGGAAAAAATCGACAAATTATAAGCAATAAATTACTGATCCCCACTGAAGAGTCGACAGGTCTGTCTACGAAACTCTGGAGTCTGGATACTAGAGGTTACATCACTCACCTAAGTGATAAACCTTTACTTACATTAATCATATATATATATATATATATATATATATATATATATATATATATATATATATATATATATATATATATGTGTGTGTGTGTGTGTGTATAGATATGTATATGCATATATTTGTACATATATATTTGTATAGATATGTATATGCATGCGGGTGTATTAAAACTCGCAAATAAATACTAAACACACAAACGCACACATGCACACACAGACGTACACACACACGCATACGCATGATCAAACACACAAACATATATATATCAGAGTAACAGTAAAATTGTCCAAATCGTGTAACAGCAAAATTGTCCATCCAACAAAGTGTTTAATATATAAAAAAAACACTAAACTAATTGAGTTTCTTTTTTACAAGTTTTCAGATGAAATGTTTAGCCCTCTTGACACCTTTTGTCATAAAAATCACTGAAAAACTCTTTGAGTTATTCAGCTAAAAAGAGAACAGGGTAGAATTGTTCAGTGTCAGACCAAATGTCTTCCCAACTGAGCAATGGTGAGAAGAAAAAGATCATTTAGGCCTTCACTAATGGTACCAACATTCATACACAGGATTCTGTCTTCAAAATACCTTCAAGAACCATCAAGAGAACGGTGAATAAGTTTAAAAGAGAGTGAACAGTGGAGAAGAATAATAGATCAGATCACAGCAGGAAGAGGGGTCATCATTTCAACTTAGAGCTAAATAGATCAATTGGAAAAGAATCAAATAAATTCATAAGAATTTTGGAATGTGTGAGAAGAGTTCCAGCTATGACAGTCCAAGAGCAATGAAAAAAGACTTGAAAATGAAATTGTACGAGACCTTGTTACTCCAGGACAGAAAGTTAGAAGGTTAGAGAAGGCGAAGATAATCTTGAATAAGTTGAAAAAGAATCCTGGAATAATAAAAATATATTTGAACTTTATTTCATTACTTCCGATCCTTAACTGTGAGGAAATAATGATGAACATGTCATTTTCATTTATGATCGATTTCATCACAATTCTTCTGTTAAGCTTAGAGAGTAATTATACACGCTTATTGTTCAAAGTAGTCCACTAGTGTTATAAATATCTTTAATCATTTCTAAGATACAACGGTTCAGAGCCTCATCTAACAATTGGACAATGTTGCTGTTACACCCGGTATATATATATATATATATATATATATATATATATATATATATATATAATATATATATATATATATATATATATATATATATATATATATATATACGTTCACATATCCAAGCAATAGGAAATAACCAAACACAACATTAATCTGCGTCTCTTTGCTTTTTATCATTTCTATCTTGATCTCTGAAATTATATGTTATCATATATATATATATATATATATATATATATATATATATATATATATATGATAACATATAATTTTTAAAGTATGCTATATTTATAAGGGAAACGTGTGGATTATCAATGACAATCTGTTTCTTGACTAAAAGCTAACGTTAGATCAACGTAATTCCCTTTAAGCATGAAAAACACTTGCCATCCAATGTTGATATTCCTATTCACACTATATATATATGTGTGTGTGTTGTCTGTGTGTGTTTGTATACACGCGCACACACACACACACATATATATATATATATATATATATATATATATATATATATATATATATAAGGAATGAAAAGACAAGAGGAAAACTAAGTTTTTAGCCGACGCATTTCGTCATCTGACGGACTTTATGAAAGCAAATGTGATTTTATTTTGCAACAAGTATATATTTCACAGTTACACAATTTTAATTTAAGAACACTCATAAATATTCATTAGGTTAACTGAAAAGTTTAAGTGTTAGGATCTAGATTACGTCATATAGCTTCTTCGAAAGGACATTTTTTTAAATTTAAAGATGTTCATCAGGTCAACTGAAATGTCTAGGCATTTAGACCTTAGATTACTTCATTTAGTATACTTGAAAAAGATTCTTTTTTTATTATACATTTCTGAAAGTTAAAATTAGGGATTCATCCGTTTTCTTTTGATATATATATATATATATATATATATATATATATATATATATATATATATATATATATATATATATATATTCACACACACACAGGGTGATTGAAAAATAACTCCTCATTTTAAAATAATTATATTTTATTTATTAACTATAATTTTACAAGAAATGGATATGAGATGAAAGCGTTTAGCATGCGGTTTTATTTAAAATTCGTTATGGGCACCAGATTTCCCTCCCAGCTTCTCGAGCCGCCCAGGAATCGCGTCAACTGATTTCACAAGGGACTCTTGTGTCATTGAACACATAACTTATTGTTATTATTCTCCCTTCAAGTTCTCCCAAAGTCTTGGTTTGATAGAGTAAACTTGCTTCTTTAACCAACTCCTACCACTCCCAAAAAGTCACAGGATATTATTAGGTTGGTGCAAAAATAATGACGTAACAATGTCGTTTTTTGACGTATTTTTTAACGTCAAAAAACGACATTGTTACGTCATTATTTTTGCACCAACCTAATAAGTTAGAACTCCTGTCTTGCCACTCATACATAAAATAGGGAATTACTTTTCAATCATCTTGCTGTCGAGTATGTCTATCAGAAGACCATTACAAAACCTAGTATTTAGCATATAAACAAACATGTAACGATATCAAATAGTGCCTGTGCAATATTTTTTTAAGTCGACAAAGTCATTGTACTGAGTCATTTACACTTGTTGCCCAAGATCAGCAATTTGTCGAAAAAATACGAACCAGTCAACATCATTTCGTCAATCAGCGAAACTTTACTACATCACCGAGTCAATGATCATTCACAGAGACTCAGATATTGGCACGTATCCCAGGACAGATGGGAGTCAGATACTCAGCTACGCAGCGACCTTACGACGACATCCGGTCAGGCGGCTGGTGATAATGACAATGATGATGATGATGATGAACGACAGAAATAAAAGAAAAAAACTTTGTCGAAAGTCTATTTCCCTTGGCTACATAAACAATGTCTTTACAAAGAGTAAGAGAAAATATCTGTACTGTATTCAGCCTACTTATGTTGTTCGAATTTCTCAAGCAATTTGGTAGCGTTATTTATTAGGGGTACATTTTAGAATTGGATCATTGAGTTTAAAATTTAGCAAAAGTTGATTATGTACACTTTGCATTAACTCCTTTAGAAAATACATGAATCCATTTATCCCTGTACAATGTCCAAGCATAAGTTACCTTGAAAAATGACTTAACTATAATGGAGAAAAATATATTTGGTTGAGCATGTAAGTAAATCACTCCCCCATAACTATTGTTCCTGTATATATAAGGTCTGACTTCTCGTATGCGAGTATGCCTGTCTGCTGGTATGGCTAGAGAATTCATATTGCAGAGGTGGATTCCTTAACATTTGATATACGCAATTTCGCTCACCAAGGCTTAGATCAAACCGTGGTATGGTTTACAAGCACTTCCAATCAGTGGCTGCACGCTGGAATGGTGGAGCCAGTTCCGATATTATCAAGAACGCACCTTCTTTTTAAATCAAATCTGGTGAGATTCAAAGCTGAGTTTCATGCTAGGAACTCTATCTGTATATTAGACTGAATGGAAAATTAAAATTTTGGAAATTGAAAAAAGCTCTTTTTTTATATACCTGTTGCGTCAATTCAAACATCAAGAAAAAAAATATCCCTAGTCATTATCGTATTTCGAGAAAAACTGTATTTTTATTTTGCTCATGGGCCATCCTGTACCCGGAACTAAAAACGCTTTATAAGTTTGAAAATAAACAACTTACAGAAATATTTTGTCCTCGCTACTTAATAATGTTTCTGCTTTCTAATTCTTTCACAGCCTTGTGTATTGGTTTGGTTTGGTTTGTTTTACGGTATATCAACCTCAATAGATTATTTAATGCCGACAAAAATTTTTATGGCTGGTAATATTGTACAAAGTATTTCTGGTATTAAAACCTATTTTTACACTTCATAGTTTTTTTACCCTAGTTGGCGACCCTAACAGGTGCTACCACCCCGAGTTAGGCTAGACCTGGGAACACCAGCAATTAAGAGGTTTGTTCCACATTCAAAACCTTTCGACCAGAGGGCTTGCTGTTGGACGTAGTTTATCGTCTTAACCAGGACGTGGATGTAGTTTATCGTCAGACCAAGGACGCTGTATCTTAGTGACTTTCCTATCTTGCTTGGGGTGAATTGGATTTTAAAAAATAGTGAATTTTTCCATGTAATTATAATTCACAAAATATTTAAAAAAAATGATGATTCAAGTTTGGAACATTGTAAGAATATATTAAATACCTGTTTATGTGCTTATATCGAAAATTAGCAACAAGTCTGGTGGGACTATATATACATATATACATATATATATATATATATAGATAGATAGATAGATAGATAGATAGATAGATAGATAAACCTAGTGAGCCAGACAAACCTACCTAGGTTTCACCTAAACGGATCTTCAGGGTAAGTTCGGCCGAACTTTCCCTGACGATCCGTTTAGGTGAAACCTGGGTAGGTTTGTCTGGCTCACTAGGTGTATCTAGGTCTGCTCTACGGTTGTATTGAGCTCTTTTGTTAGTTAGTTGTTTACTCGTATCGGTTTTTTTCTTTGTGCTTCAGACCTGCACCTGTGCGATGTTTTTCGGCAGTAGTTCATGTTTGTAGCTATTTCTTTTTTTAAAACCTTTTTTCCCTCGAGATTGATTTGATTATTGGCAAATCAAAAATTCGAGGTTTTTTCGAAACGAGTCTAGTTATCTATATTTGTATATATATATATATATATATATATATATATATATATATATATATATATATATATATATATGTTGAGGAATCTGAGAGCCGAATTCGAATTCCAGTCGAATCTATTACATTCACTGACGTACTAGTACTCTCGGGAAAAGGTATGAATCCTCTTCTCCTCTCTCCCGCTATGGGTAAATAGCAGGATGGACTGGGTTCTATAGCCTTGGATGGCAACTTGTCTAGGAGAAGTAAAAAATCAAAACCTGCGGAGTGTCGTTTGCGGATGTTGCGGCACGTAGTGCACCGGGTCTTTATATTTGGCCGTTCAAAAAGTGTGGGTGATTCTGCCTGAAACCTTTACAACTATTATCAAAACACGTGCTGGTGTCGGGTTCCTGAATCTGATCTGCTTGACCCTCATACGTCGAATTCGACCGGAGAGTCGAGAGAATCTATCTATCTATCTATCTATCTATCTATCTATCTATCTATCTATCTATCTATCTCCACCTCTCTCTCTCTCTCTTTCTCTCTCTCTCTCTCTCTCTCTCTCTCTCTCTCTCTCTATCTATATATATATATATATATATATATATATTTGAATAAAGACAAAAGAAAAACTTACCTTAGACCACGTATTTCGTCCTTTGATTTACTTACTTTTGTTTATTAGAAATTAAATTACATCGCTTAGCATCCTCCATAATTTACCCTGATTGTCAATTAACCTGATGTATATTTATGAGTCGTTGGCAATATTTTAAATTCTGAACAGCTAAAACATTTTTAATTCAGCGTATAAATGCTGAAAAATAAAATCCTTGATAATGTCAGGTACATGACAAATAATTTTTTAACTACATCTGAATTTTTACACATGCACACGCACACACGCATACACGCACGCACACACACTCACACATATATATATATATTCAAACATGTTTCATTGCATAATATAGAGATTATGTCTATTTATTTTCATAATAATCCTTTCCAGTTCTCTAATTAGTTACTTGATGTTATGATGAAATTCATCAAGGAATGCTCTGTATTTATTTTTTCCTACTCAGGTACTGTCGATCTCCCCCGAGACCATCCTCAGAGGTGAATTACAAACTTATTCTTACTGTGATTGTTGCGATGGTGATTTTTATAAACATGCATAAACGCGCTGTTATAATCATTTAAAAAACATTAAATATATCCGTTTTAGTTCTGGAATCTTTTGCAAAACAAGCGTCCCAATGAAAGGGTACCTTAACAGAATTGGAAGAAAGAATATAACATGTTTAAGTGAAGATATGATGCTTATATATATATATATATATATATATATATATATATATATATATATATATATATATAGGAAGCGATATATATATATATATATATATATAGGAAGCGATATATATATATATATATATATATATATAGGAAGCGATATATATATATATATATATATATATAGGAAGCGATATATATATATATATATATATATATATATATATATATATATATATATATATATATATACTACAACATGAAAATGATAAATAAAAACTATATCAATCAGGAGCAACTGACCAACACTGAACAAACTTCATTATGAATAGAGTAGCAATGCTTTTAAATGGATGTGAGTTGACTCACTTTTATCACCATTCTGAAATTTATTACGTTGAAAGATTACCATCTCCGGTTATCGCTCTTTGATTGGGAACGCTTGTTTACAAAACATCGTAACCACTACGGTTAATTTTTTAATAATTAGAGTAGAGGGCGTTCGTAATGTGTTTGCAAAAATAACTATCACAACGATTACAGTTACAATAAGTTTGTCTTTGCATTTCACCCCTTAGGATTATCTCAGAGAAGATCGAATATATTTGTGTTAACAAAAAATATGGCGCCTTCCGTGATGAATTCCGACTAAACATCGAGAAGATAATTAGAAAACTAGAAAGGATTATGATAAAAATAAATAGACATATATCTATATGTCTATATCATTTAATGAAATATAGATATATTAAATATTTAAAAAATTAGGAATCACTTATATACCCGCTACTATGGTTTCAACCATTAAGATCTCGTCAGGCGGCAAATGCTAGACCAACTCTGACCAACAATCGATTAAATATATATATATATATGAGTTGATGCATTTTTGAATTAATATTAAGTGATGCTAATAATTTATGAGTAGCTGTATATAGTTTGTTACATCCTCGCCCTCACACACACACACACACACACACACACATGTATGTACGTATACATGTATGTATACATGTATATGTATGTATATGTATGTATGCTAATAGGTTACGCCATTTTTGTTTTTACAAGCAACTTTCACCTGAGAGGTGAAAAATAAATTTGTCTTCCTTTTAGTTTGTTTTTATTAGATTTCTATTTTTGTATATTTTTGTACATTTCGTCTTCGCCTTACCCCCCACCCCCACCCCCGGCCGCTCGTCGCAAACGAAAGAATAGGTACATGAGATGAATCGATAATTGATCCGGTTCCTACGCGTGAATCTGAATGTAAGAGACAGTTGAATAGTATTGAGTATTGAATCAAGGTGTATCGATCTACATATCGTTACATGTATTGATAGCAGATACCAGCCTACCTACCCAGGCACTACCTATTTACTACCTACATACGTCCGAAAAGACATGGGTGGGTTAAGGCACTTGCTTTCATGGCAAAAATACTAAACTCCGTTTACTATTAAAAAAAAGTATAAACCTCCGTACAAAGATCGTGCCTTATCTTTGATGTCGTCAGTTACATCCTGAAAATGATTCTTGCCAATTTAAGCACATACTTGTATATATAAATATGACTATAGATATTTTATATATAAATTGCCATTTTCTAAGCGCAGATTAGTTGTGGCACAAAGCCAAATGTATGGAGTACCCAGTGTGGATCGAATCACTATTCACTCGTAACTGTTCTAGCGAGACAAGCTGGATAAACATTACGCCACATCAAGGTGCCGAAAATCTAGCTAGAATGTGGTTCAAAACCAAAAGTATGGAGATACCCAGTAAGAATCGAACTCATGACTCAGTCTTAATTGTTCTTGAGAGACTAGCTTGCTAATTATTACACCCCATTGAAGTGCCCTTAAATTTTCTAAGCGTAGCTTAGATGTGGCACAAAGCCGAAACTGTGAGAATACCCAGTGAGGATCGAACTCACTATTCAGTCATAATTAATCTAGGGAGACATCTAATATACGCATGAGCGCTCAAAATGTTCCCGATTTGGCACAATTCTAGCAAAACCTTACGTTGTTTTTTCTATAGCTTTTTTTAGTAAGGTGGAGAATTTTTGTAACCATATATAAACGATTTTTCGGTCCCCATGGTGTCAGGAGATTGAAGAATTGACCGTTTTGCCGGTCCAACAGAAATTAAGTCATAATAATTTAACAATACATATCTGACCTAATAACACACATCTGACCTAATAATACACATCTGACCTAATAATTATACACCAAGCGAGAATTGGTCTAGTTACTTATTAACTCCATCATCATAAAGGAAGCAATCAGAAAAAAGGAACTAAATTCTTGGATACGAGATAAAACCGACTACGACGACTAATAATGTCGGATTAGATTCCATTAAATACTTGAATTACTATGTCAAAGTTTCGTGTAAAAAAACAGCCTTAGTAGATATAGACATTAAAAGCCTGAACAAGAAACGTGGATTTCGTAAATGTAACCTTACTTTACCGCATAGACTTCTGTAACCGGACAGTAAAGTACACCCGGCTAAAATGTTGTTTCCCAAGATATATGGAATGCAGATTCGTTCCTTGCAGTGAGATGCATTTGTTTTCTGTTTATTTCGGACGTCAATGTTTGAAAAACTAAAAACGTAGATGTACTTTTATCTTGTGTATCTGTTGAAATAAACGTTTATAATAATAAAAATAATTTCAGTTTTAAACCCTTTCATTATTTTGAACAATAAATAAATATAAACCTATTTGACGGAACAAATATTTATTTTCCAACATAATCGCCTTCTATGTGAAAACACTTATTCGAAAATTATCATTCAGTCAGCTATGTGCTATGCGTGATAAACGCTTAGGCGATCATGTATCTTTCGATACATTACTGACGAGGCAGATTTTTGCTCACGTAGTTTGCAATTTCTTTCTGCGGTAGACCAGTTTCCATCCAAGGATATACAACCCGTCTGTCCGTCTTCTCCTCACCCCTATAGCTGGTGAAGAAGAGGATTTATACCTCCCTCAAGGGTATTAGCACGTAAGTAAATGTAATAGATTCAAGTGGAATTCGAACTCGGCTCTCCGATTCCTCAATCCGAACCGTTATCCATTGCTCCAACGTACCTCTTCGAAAATTATACCGACATAATTTCAGATTAAATTTTATCTTATAACTAGGCATCAGACTGCAAAGGCATGTAATATGCACACCAGAAAATATTAAGAAAAATGCCATTCACGTAAATAAATTTCTGATGATGATGGAAATAATCATCGCATTATTAAATATTTTTTAATCATTTCACCACAAGTAAGGCGGTAATATCACTAGCACGCATGAAGGTTACAGATCGTAAAGGTGAGAGAAAGACTGAGTAGATGGAGGATTGAGAAAAGGAAAAATGATGAACTGGATTCAAGAAGATAGAAAATGGCGATTGACGTAGCAGAGGGAAGGAACTTTTTTTCTATTTTTTTTTAAGCATTTCACCCCAAGCAAGGCGGGAAGCCACTAGGACGCAAGGGGTTACAGAAAATTTAGAGCAAGATCAGATAGGAGTGATCGAAGAAAGGATGAGGATAGTGGATAGATCAAGGTAACTGGAGATGTCGATTGACATTACACTTGAATAGCTGGAGATTATAGCTCTCAGGGAAACTGGAATAGGGAAGGAAGTTCCACAGGCGAGAGGTGTGAGACATGAAACTATTGGAGTTGAAGAGACGGCTACATTTAAGAGTTTCGACAGTGAAGGGGTGAGAGCGGGATGCCAGCCTCGAAGGGCGCTTGAACTCATGACATCTGGGACCTAGGAGGGAGGTGGAAAGCCATCATCGCCTGCGTCCTGAAAGATCATGGCACATAATAAGAAAAAGAAAAAGTTATCAAAGAAGCAAGAAAACGGAAGGGAGTTCCAGAGGCGCAAACAAAACCGAGCAGGAAATATGAATCTGTTACATATAACTTTCCATTTTATTGAACTTTGTCATGCATTCTCGGTCAGTGCAGGTATGTGCATCCCACGGGGTTCCTTATCTAAAATGAAGGCACTTATATTCTCTTCTGTCGATGTTTGAAGGACTTTCCAAGTCTTATGGGGCCGTTGTTTATATAACTGTGTGTATTACGATTTCTTCACAGGCCTGAAAAACAGGATGTATGGTCATGTTCTTTGACATTCGACAGTCAGGAGATCACCTCTGTAACCTTGAACCTTGGCCATGCGTGAAATCGATTTTAAAGCCTATCGTATAAGAGCTATTTCTGGAAAGTATCCGACCATTAAAAAAGCAAACCATCGAGAATCGATGATTATGCAACCTAGTACATCTAGGTGCCTTACGCACGTTGCTATGGTTGCAACCCTCGTTTTCCTATTACTACAGTACTCGGGCACAGACGTTTATAACGCCTAGAGAGAGAAAGGAAGCCTTGAGAGATGCCAGATAATACAAGATATTTATTAACTGTCTTCCGATCCCTCCCTCAGTATTTTCCAGGCTGGCTTGAATTCAGAGTTTTTCCTTCACTTAGACCGGTTTCCCGGTTGCCACTCATGTCCCGAGGAGAGAAGAGATGGATATATAACTATACATGCTAATAGCCAAGGGTATTAGCACGTAAGTGAATAGAATGAACTCGATTGGAATTCGAACTCTGCTTTCCGATTCTTCAATCCGAGCCGTTAACCATTATTCCAACGTGTCATTAACCATTTCTTCAACGTGTCTCCAAACCAGTTAATATTAACGAAAAAATCATCTATCAAGAGTGCCTTAGTTTTCTTCAAGGTACATCATCATTTGACCCAGGTGTCCCTTCCACTTTTCAAAACGATCTGTATTGTCTGCTTTCGGGATCGACATCAGCTGCGTCCTGCTTAATCTTGTCAACGGCCATTTTAGATTTTGGAAGTCAGACGTTGCCACAAGCTAACTATGGACTCTGGGTCATCTAGAGATAATGCTTTGTCAAAAACGAGACAACACTTAGAGAGCACAAAAGCTCATACATTGGCATGTTCCTGCCAACTGATTAGGGAATAATGAATGTTTATGGATGTGCAGTAAGGTTCCTTCTGATTGGTTGCCATGTTACCGCGCAAAGATTTCGTCAAATATTTCAAATGTCAGGATACGTTCCGGACAGGCATTATAGATCTTTTCATTATGAAACGACTTTTTAAATAAACAGGATAAATTTTAAAATGATCATGCTTGAATTAAAATCAAGTCTTTTACATTGATTTCAATCCATCAAAATATCCTATCATCAGCATACAAGATTTCGTGACATAGTAGTTAGTGTATTTCTCTTGTAATCCAGAATCGTTTGTCGTGTATTTTCTAATCTCCATTGGATGCCTCACTTTTGCAACACTGTGCCACATAAGTCTAAACTTGCTACATAATCACACTTACATACTTGACTCTGATTGCTGTATTTATGGTGGCATTAAAAAAAATATCGTCTTATACAAAATGCATTCTTCTTTATCAAGATTTTATGGGTTACTACTGAACTTGATACTAATGTAAGAAAAATTGATTCACAAATGACTTTTAATAACAAGTTGTCATTCACAATTAAAAAGGACAATTATAGTAAAAATAATATTGTTAGCAATTCATATTAAAACTTAATAAAATAATGTCTTAACTTCCGCGTGGAATTAAAAATGACATAAATACTTTTACAATCGTGTATATATATATATATATATATATATATATATATATATATATATATATATATATATATATTCAAGAATCATTCATACAAAAAACAAATGGCGAGAATACATCGTCGCAAACAATGTAATGTGTTTGCGACGATGTATTCTCGCCATTTAAATAATTAACCTCTATATTTGTTTTTTGTATGAATGATCCATGAATTTATAAATTATAATTGCACCTTTTAATTGGAAATATATATACATATATACATATAATCAAAATGGATAAAATAGAGGTAAATTCACGAGCAACAAATACATACATATATATATATATATATATATATATATATATATATATATATATATATGTATATATATATATATACTCTAGAGAGTAAGAAAAAAACAGTGGTCATTGTTAAATAACAGAGCTATTTCACATAACAATTATACATAAACCCCAAAATTGCACTTGAAGATTGCAAATGGCCTAAAATTTGAGTGCTGCAATGAACGTAGGGTATCATGAATATTTGTTTATATATATATATATATATATATATATATATATATATATATATATATATATCCATTTTGAAAATTATTCATAGGGATTATTAAGTAATAATATTATTATCTGTATTATATATGTTGCAACTCTTCTTTGATTGTTTAGCTCTTTCAGAGTCTTTCTCACCACATATGGCGACATTTCCATGCTGTTGGTGACATCTTTGACACTCTCACGACGGCTTTTGGTTACTCCCCTATTCAGTGCCCTTTTCGTTCGCTCAGACGCGTTGCTTGGTCTTCTTGAACATTGTTCCACGTGACAATCGCCTTCATTAAATATCTTGACAATATTATTAACCGTTTAATGATTAACCTGGAAAAACCTAGCAATTTCTCTATTTGATTTGCCACACTGATGCCATCCTATTATTTGCCCGTGTTGAAATTCACCAATTTCCTTACCTCCACGAACTTTCACTGCAAAATACAAGTCAACTATCGTTCATAGATGAGAGTAGCTTGATCATAACACGGTATTGCCTGAAAGAAGAGACGTTCTTAAACAAGCCAAAATTGTTGTAATCAAGGGTGGCTAAAAACTTATAGACAACTGTATATATCTCGAGATTCTTGACAAAATCCAAAGAACGGTCTGTAATGTCATTGGTCCTGACTTAGTATCTTGACTTCAGTTACTTTTCCATCGCAATGACATGGCTTCCTTCTGTCTTTTCTATAGATATTTTTCAGGGCAATTCTTCCGAAGAGCTTTCTTACATGGTTTAACTACACACTGAAGTTATTGAGTAAATCATATAAACTTCAATAATTCTAAGTAAACAATCAACTTAGATGTCAAAACAAACCCTGAGTTAAAATTTTAGGTAGTATAAATATGTTTATTGAAGTTAATGGATGTATTCTAAAATAACTGCCGTCTGAAATTATTAAGCAAAACCAAATAATCACATTTTACTTCAATAAAAAAAGGTAATAAAATCAACAAAAATTGATCAACATCGATAATAGAACAAATAACAAACACATATGAATCCTTTACATTTTAATTTAGTGACCCTTCTTCTCAATAACAGCCAAAAATCTATTATCCACTGGTTTTGTTAATATTTTTTTTAACTTCAGCAGATTCACTTTCCGGCAGGGTAGTTTTAATTGCTTCCCAGAGGTTGGCTTTGCTCTTATATTGTCTGTCAGCTTCATTTTTACAATTAACCATAGATTTACGATCGAATTCAGATCAGGACTTGATGATGACCATTCCATTCCTTCTTTTATGCCCAAACATTTCACGGATAAGCTTAAATACACGAGAAGGAGTTTTTTCGCGCATAAATACACACTTTGAAACAGAGATTGGGACTTGTGCCATGCGAAGAATGTTTTGTTCATAAAATTGTAATAGCACTGTTCAGTTTAACTGCTTCATTGAATTTGAATGGTCCAATAATGGTCAGGTCGACAATTCCAGCCTTCTTGTTGCCTTCTTTTAGGCACAGACATGTCTGAATTGGATATGATCCATTCTTTGGCCCATCTTTGCTTTAGTGAGTGGAGGTTGACTAGGAGAGTTTTTTTTTTACAGATTCAATTTACAAAGTGTTATACGCCTTTTGTCCTTATTGATTCCCTCAACTCCAGCCATTTTAAAGATATGAGCGCTAGTCAAAAGTGGTTGTTTTGCTATAACTCACTTTAGTTTTACGTTCATCCCGAGGAAGCAAGTTGTTCAAGTCTTTTTCTGTCCTTTGAGTTCAACAGAAAAGCTCTTTGATATCTCAAATGTGGACGATTCCTCAATAACTTTGTTATTTTCTCTTCTTCAGTTGTTAGATCATTCCTTTTAACCATGTTTCAACATATAGACAAAAAATAGTTTTCATTAAATTTCACAGGACTTAAGCTAATATTAGTTTAATCTGCATAATAACTTCAGTCAGTCTATTTCCATAAATTCCAAGTATCTCAAAAACTAGCAATTAAAAATGGCAGAAAATTTAATTAAATATTTTACTAAGAGTTAAATTTGACAAAATTGTTTCAGAATCTTTTGAGTTATTGAGGTTATTGAGATTTATTTGATTTGCATAATAACTTCAGACAGGCTGTAGATTCGCTACTGGATTTAATCATTTTACTTCTGGACTAGCAAAATGCAACCGTAAGTCCTATTCTAATAGTTTCTTTTCTAGCACTTCTTGTCCGTGGAACATTCTTCTGGTTTCTTGCTTACCTGCAATCTACAATCTTCAAAGATTTAAATCCAACCCCAATCGCCTTGTCCCCTCTTCCTGAACCCTGTTCTTTTATTGTCCTTTCTTCTCACTAAAGTCTTCTAATTCTCTTTTCACTTCCAGTAACGCCTTGCATCTTAGTGGCATTATCGCCTTGCTTGGGATGAAATGATTAAAAAGGAAGATAAAGAAAATTATATGTTGACTAAAAGAATTGTTCGAATGCTAAACTTGCGAGACATTGTTCAAAATGTTAGTCGAATTCTTACTTTGGTATTCAATGAGCATAACGCTGTTCGCATGT
>OZ010598.1:60082891-60102891 GCA_963932145.1 Acanthosepion lycidas | reverse complement strand
ATTCATTTACATACAACTAAAGGCCTTAGTCATAAATAAACTCCCAACCACGACCCATCTCCCTGTCATCAACCAGACTTCTTATCTAAACTGAGGCGTCCTCTTAAGTTGCCCCATACGTTTTCACTAACGCTATCTAAACCAAATTAAAAACATCATTTCAAGACAGTCTTGGACTGAGGATAGCTGGCACAAAGTAATCCTAGTTTAAAATCGATTATACCCACATGTAATAATTGGGGATTTTTTGCTGTATAATACATATATACATACATACATACATATATATATATATATATATATATATATATATATATATATATATATATATATATATATATATATATATATATATATATACTTCCCTACAGAGTGGACGGAGTAATTCACGGAGAGTCCGTTTACGAAACTCTTGAGTCGGGATGCAGAAGATAACATTAATCAACTAAGTTTATTTGTTTTTTTAGCGGCATGTCAACTCCTTATGGGTCATTTAATGTGGAAATTTAATCTTCTTGGGAGCGAGGAAGTAATAAAAATGATATCTGTTATTCTGCTTTCACAATTGAATACATGGCAGATGATACTCAGCTTGTGTATGTTGTATACATGTATGGACATGATTACCATTGGCAGTGATATGTGTATTTTACGCTGTAGTTTTGTTGAAGTTATATTTTGGAACAGAGCGATTTCTTTAAGAATTTGTAGGACATTATATGGGCTAATGGCATGAAAGAATTCTTTCGTGTGGGTTGTTTGGTTGATTGATTTTTGTTTGATGGTATGTCAACATCTATGGCTAATATAATGCCGAAAACTAAATATTTTGTACAGGATTTTATACCTTTAAGAGCAAAAGTATGCTTTTTAGAGATTTACTTTTTAGATCATAAAATGTATTGTTGGTAATTTTTACTATAAAAATGTACTCTTAATTTTTGCTTGGAGGGTTCACAATTTGCCCATAGGTGGGACCCTAACAGGTGCTACCATCCCTGGTCAGGCTGGACCTAGGAACAACAGCATTTAAGATGTGGTTCCACATACTTCAAAACTTCCCGATCAGGGAGTCCTTGCTTCCGGATTTTTACTTGCATTATATATATATACATACATCCTGTTGACTCGATGAATTACTATGAATGATTATTCAAATTCTTCCAAAATTTCTATCATATATATATATATATATATATATATATATATATATATATATATATATATATATATATATATATTCTTCTTTGTAGAATAGCATTAAAAGTAATATTAGAACTCAAGAAAGAAGTCTTCATGCATTCAGTAAATTTCGAAAACATCATGACAGCAATGACTTATCGTGTAATTTACAAACCAGATTACAAAACATCTCACACAGACTCACTAATCTCTCTCTCTCTCTCTCTTTCGTTCTACCTCCAAATTCATATATATATATATATAAATATATATATATATATATATATATATATATATATATATATATATATATATATATATATATATATATGCAGAGAGATATAGAGGGAAAGAAGGAGAGTGCACCTAAGGTCAAAGATTTTAAATGAAAATCGTAACGTTTCTAATGTATGTGATCAATCAGAGACATTTACCATATATATATATATATATATATATATATATATATATATATATATATATATATATATATAGAAACACTACTATAAGTGGTAAGTAATTTTTGGCGAGGCTTAGGTGCTAGAATAGGGTAGATTTGGTTTGGGTACATGGTAGGGTTAGTTAAAAGATTAGTAATGTTATGGGATTAGCAATTTAAGATATATGAAATATTTGGATTAAACTATGCATGAAAGAGACCAGCTAAGCGAGTTAGGTATCCAGGGGAAGTACCTCGAATCGAGGAAGTAAAAAGGATGCGGTGTAATTCGTCCGGAGTCAGGTCGGGATTAGCCGATATGATGTCAAACACGAAATCGGCAATGAAGACCACACTTGATGCATCTAAAATGTATTATGCAACCATATATATATATATATATATATATATATATATATATATATATATATATATAAATCATAAATTGCGGATTACGAGTTGACCTAGTGTACAAGTCGACCTCAAGATTTTTAGCTCAAAATTCTGATTTAGGCCTATGCATAACGTATAGGTCGACCGCCAAACACATGCCTTGTCCAGTATTTACACTTATTGTATCATTTGTTGGGCGCGATGAGAACTGTAATAGAATAGTAAATTTGAGTTATTATTTGATTTTTTAATATTAATTTCTGTGTTAATATGCCAAATATGTTCAAACACAAGTCTTAGTGGGTTATATTTTTGACTGCCTACAGAGGGGAACGGTAAGTAGTGTACATTAATTGTGAGGCGGGCACATTAAAAATAACGTAACCTTTGTTTTCAAAAACATGGTGGAAACGCTAAAAACTCTGTTTTATCTGCTGCTCAATTCTATGTCAAAGACTCTGAACGACACATGCAGATATTACCAAAACTAAGGTCCGCTCAGCATAGTTGCAGTATAAACCACAATTTTGCTTTGTGGGTGTTGAACAAATATAAATGTACCTGAGCTGACGTCTGCAACAGGGATTGCTTAGTCGCTCTAGTAAATGGGCAGCCTTAGATACGAATGGCCATTATTTAAGCCACTACAATATGTTAATATACTTTTGTAGTTTGTCTAGGTTATACTAAAATCTTCTGGAAATAGGTAGTTTCACCTGTCCGGAATTTTCAAACCGCATAGCGGCTCTGCGAATTTTATCTGAAAACTTGCGAAAACACTACGATAACAATTGATAATGAAAGTTAGTGGGGCAGCGATAATTTTCCTCGGCATAATTTAATTTTGAATTTTGAACTCTTTCCGAAGCATTATTGACATGCTTTACGATTGCATCAGAATTTTCTTCTTCCTGGGCGTTGAGCATTGGTAGTTTGCAATCATGGAACTCAGAATGAAATGTGCACTCTTTGACTTTGAAACTTTTACCAGATTTCCTTGTTTCTGTTATCTAACACTTAATTAAGTTTCAAACTGCTGTTAAGCACGCACAGACACACGCACACACACACACACACACACATATATATATATATATATATATATATATATATATATATATATATGAAGAAGCTGGGATTGATAGATAGATAGATAAATAGATAGATAGATATGAACACTTTGAAGCAGATACATACATACATACATACATACATACATAGAAAGATAATGAACATAGCTTGTAGGTACATATGTGTAATTGTGCGTGAATGTATGCGTAAATACTAGTTTTACATGCGTTTTGTATAAAGCGCATTGTTTGCGTATGAACATGGGTGCGTTTGTGTTTTAACGAAGGACTTAGAAGGCGTCATGAATCCAACTTGGGTGGAGACAGTCACCAAATTAAGGATTCTTCAGTGGAACTTTCTTTGGTTTTGTTTACATATATATATATATATATATATATATATATATATATATATATATATATATATGCGTGTGTGTGTGTGTGTGTGTTCTTTTTCACTAAGCATTAGCCTGGACATGACTGAAAAATTCTACCTGAATTTCAAATTCATTTCTCTTATCAACAGATATCTCATCTGACACCTGATCAAACATTATATCTTTTTTTTAAACATCTAGAGAATGACACGGATGTATTTCCTCCGGAGATGTCATCTTGATTAACAGCATATCACAACAAACACAGACAACATGGAAGTCGTTAGTGACAAAACATATATATATATATATATATATATATATATATATATATATATATATATATACGAATAAATACATATACCGATTCCTAACTATATACATGCATTTTTGAATGCAATCTTATATTGAAACATACGCATACATATTATCAAAAGTATAAACATTTATTTAGCATCAAGTACTTGAATATGTATGTGAATAAATTTATATACGAAGCTATATATTTCGTTCTATGTAATTAATGTTAAACTCAGAATTAAGGGCGTTTTCAAGGAAGGAAATTATGTTCAAAATCAATATTTGTCGTGTAAAATGTTTTTTAAACAATAGTTTATTGATTTATTGAAATCGCGATATAAGTTGTTTTATCATTAAATCAATATCCCTTTTCTTCTTCTTCATCTTCTACTATGTATCGCGTCCCTTCAAGATGTTGACGGTCATGGCTCTCCACAATTTCCTGTCATTTGTATCACTTAATAAGTTTAATAATCCTAATATTTAATAATCCTATTATCTCTCTTAATCCTGTCCTGCTATCCATTCACATTGAAACCATTGTTTTCATATACCACTCTTGCCTTCAAGCTGTCCTGTGAGTATCAAATTTCCCAAATCTTCTTTCCTCATTATGTGCCAGAGAAATTTTGTTTCCATTTTATTTAAAAATTCGTCGTTGCTCACATGTTCGTTCCTTTATTTTTGTAGCATACCTACGGACGATAATGGGTATGTCCCCATTCACATAAAAACAGTAGTAAATATTGTATGTTGGCCTGCAGTTGGAGATTCGTCTCCAGCTGTGTTAGTCTAACTCTCTGCTTCCGGGCAGAAAGGATTCTAAGACGAGGCTATATCGAAGGGCAGAATCTCGTCTCGGGAAACAGCTACCCGACCTCGTTGGGGTCTACGGGGAATTTTTGGCCTAGCCTATGAGCTCGGATACTCCACGTTAAATTTGGCCTTGTGCCACATCTGACCTCGTGGAGCGGTTGGTATGTATTCTGCAGTTGGAGATTCATTTTGGAATTCACTTGATTCACTTCTAGCAATTGACTACTTTTTCTACGCACCGCTGGCAAATATATGTGTTGTTCGTGTCCTAAGTATTATCGTTCATTACCAACTTTCGTTTGATTATTCTATTCAGTAACCTTCCCTACGTTACAACACTTTATTCCCAGTATCCTTTGGTGGAACCACATTTCTGTTGCTTCAAGACGCTTATTCATCAGATTGTGTCGCATTCATTACCTTATAGAGGACCGATATTTCATAACGCTCCACACGCTTTCCTTTGTTTCTAAAGACATTTTCCTGTTTCTTAATACTTTGCTTAGTTTTTGGAATGCATCCCAATGCGCCTTCAGATTTCAGTATCGCACTTTCCATCTTCCGTTAAAAAAAACTTCACAGATATTTAAATTGCTGTATTTGTTTGATTTTGGTATTCCCAATTCGTAATTTGCCCGTTGCGATGTTTCTTTAGCGTAAAACCATACATTATGTCTTATTGCAGTTGATATTTAATCCTTACTTCTCGCTTTCCTTAATTAAATTCTGTAAGAGTTCTTGTAGTTTCATTTCTATTAGCTCCATGGAATCAGCATACATTATGTTGTTAAACTTGTGGCCCCCAATAACAAATCCATGTTGGACATCTAATTCTCTCAGAATCGCCGCATTGTATAAGTCCAGCGAGAAGATTCATCCTTGTCTTACACCCCTTTAATTTTTGTATATTTACTGAAGACATTTTCTATCCGTATGCAGGAGTCTTGCTGCCAGTATAAGTTCTGGATTATTCTAATATTCTTTTCAAATATATCAAGGTTACCTAGCAGTTCCAAAGTTCTTTGTGAATTAATTTATTGTTCACATTTTAAAAGTAAATATCCGTTTAAATATCCATTTATATATAGTATATGATTTCTAGACTATTATGATATTTATACTTAAGCATATATACGTAGTTATATTTATTAACGGTTGAGAGTGTTTTAGACGTAACTTGCGAAACGAGTTCAAATTCCGCTTGTGGCAGTTTTTTTGTTTTTTGCAGGGGGTGGGGAAGGTATAAAACTACATCTTTCGCCTTTCTTTATTTGCAACGCTATTAACAATTTTCTAATAAGAAAACTATCAGCATTTAAGTTTGATGACCCTGCATATGTATTATTCGTTTGAGTATGATTGAAAGTCTTTGTTCCTAAGGTAACTTTTAGATATAAACAATGAAAGTAACTCCGTTAAACATACCTCTCGGTAACTAGCGTCTCCTATTTTTCTTCACACTTTATACTTAAGTTCACAATAACAGGGTCCAGAGTAGTTCTATATGATTTGTGCAATGAATAGAGAAGTTACTGTAAATAATCGAATGTGTCAAAAGTGGCTTGAAAAGTGTCAAGCAAGAAATTTCTCGCTGTCTGGTTTAATCTTGTGTGCCACTTCTATAAATATTAAAATCTGATCGATATAAATATATTTTGAAAGTTAAAATACACAAAGAGCTACTGATTTAGATGCAATACATCGGCCTCAAATTTTGAATTAAATTAAGGTTTTCATGCAAAAACATAAATAAAAAATTAACCTACCTGATAACACCTCATTTGATAAAAAAAATTATTGTTCTGCCCCCACGAGTATGTGTCCTTGTCATACGCGTGCGTAATCTAAAAGGCAGCCAGATAAACGCCCAAAACTCCTGAAGACGAAGTCCCGTTAATTAGCAGGTTTATTAATAACCAAAAGAGTAAAACTAGAAAAACAAATAAATACATATAAATAAGACTAGATTTCTTGCCTAAGACAAACCGCTACTATAATGGCTGCGGTATATATGGTGTTCTTACCAACCTAATCGATTAAGAGACTTGTGACGTGACGATCAATTCACGCGAACAGAATGTGTTCATTTCTGTCGCTAAACGTTGTAAGAATTCGCCTTTTTAATTCAGTGTGCAAGCAGCTCAAGGAAACTATTTCGAAGAAGACTATGGAAACTAAGCCTTAGTTTAAGTAATGTTTTTCATGGTCAGAATCCCTCGGTGACACTTTGTATTTACAAAGAATCAGCCTGTACTCTGGTTGAAATAATTGCGTCATTTTACAGCCGAGAATCTTGATAATCACCAGATTTTGCTTTAATCTGGTGTCTGTACTCTTTTTGGAAAACTGATACGACCAGCTTTCGTTGTTTGACAAAAGCTAAAAGGCTTGTTAAACTGTCAGTTATGAGGGGCTGCTTTGAATAAAAAGTCACTCTTTGCCCCCGATTTATTGAATAATAGAAATGTTGTAGGCGAGAGTGAGGCTGATGCATAAAACTATTCTTTTCGAGTAGGGCTTCTTTTTTTATTCTTTTACTGAAAGTGGTGTTTAGGCCCCTACGCTGGGAGAGGTTACCCTCTTGTCACTAGTTCAACGATTTTTGTTGTATACAAGCAGGGAGGACATGTCGTATCAGTCAAGACAGGTGCGTAATAGAGGAGGTTGAAGTTAGGAAACGAGAAAAGGCAAATAATAGCAAAGAAAGAAAAAGAAAAAAAAAAGAAAACCTGCCAAAGACGGCAATAGTGAATTAGTTTAGAAAAAAAAAGAAGTATTCAATTAATAAAGGAGGCTATTGGCCACTTCACTTGGCAGTTTTGAACGAAACAAATATCAACAGAGTGTGGATCAAATTTACTTATTATTTTTGCTTCTTCCATTATTATTATTATCATTAATCATATTATTTGATTCACTGTCTTCGTTAGAAGTCAATTGTCTCGTACTTGTGACTAGAATATGCGTTACGTTGCTATTTACTGAACTTATCGTACCCATGAAAACAAGTTTCTTCTTCTATGCTTATAATATTGCCGCCAACATATGGTCCGACGCCCCTGCTATTTACCTTGAACTCCTTGATGAGATCCAAAGAAGAATCAGCAATATTATTGGTCCTGATCTGGCAGCTCGGCTTCAGTCACTTTGTCACCGCCGTAAAGTTGCCTCCCTTTGCTTTTTCTATAAATATTTTCTTGGTAATTGTTCGGATGTGCTCTTCACTGGGGTATGCAGAGCTTTTTTTTTTTTTTTTTTTTTTTTTTTACTGGACTATCGACGAGGTCTCACCAATTTACAGTTGAGCTGACTAGCTGTAACCGTAAATTCTATGCTAACAGTTTCTTTTCTCGCATTTATCGCTTGTGGAACTCCCTTCTGACTCCATACTTTTCAGCCAACTTTAATCTGTAAATATTTAAATGCAATGTCCATTGTTAGATATTGTCTTCCTGATAACTCTTTCCTGTTCTCGCATGTTATTATTGTTTCTGTTCTTAATTCTTCCACACCCTGTACCCTTGTATCTTAGTGGCTTTATTGCCTTGCTTGTGGAAATTCCATCTGGATCCATGCTTTCCAGCCAACTTTAATCTGCAAAAATTTAAACGCAATGTCAATTGTTATATACTGTCTTCCATGCTTTACAACCAAGTTTATTCTGCAGAAAATTAAACGCAATGTCAATCGTTATCTAGTGTCCTCCCGATTACTTTTTCCTCTTCCTGTTTATTATTAATGTTTCTGTTCCTAATTCTTTCACACTCTGTAACCCGTCTACTGCGTTCCAACTTCCTGTCTTTTGCGCTCTTAATAACTTTTGCTTTGTTGCCATCTCTCCCAAACCCTGCTCCGACATCCATTCACTTAAGCTCGTCAGGTAAGTTGGGCGTGATTTTCCTCTGGCCCACTAACCTTAAATCTATTCTATGTGCATCAATTTTTCCAAGCCTTCTTTCCTCGTTATGTGCCTCAGAAATTTCAACTGTCTCTTCCTGATGGGATACAAATTTGTTTAATTATTTCACCCCAAGCAAAGCGATAATGCCAATAAGATGCAAAGAAGCGGGGATGTGGTGGTGGTGGTGGTGGTGGGGAGGTTCTACTGGAAGTGAAAGAGAATAAAAAGACTTTAGAAGGAACCGGAAACCCAATCCAAAAAGAAAACAAGGGATAAACTACTACTCTTATTAAAAAATGTCGGGTAGGTGTGTGAACCAGGCGATTTATCTACTGTAAGTTGAAGTGTAGACGTTAGAAGTATAGATTTGATGTAGACTTTTAAAAAAATCAGGTAACATAATTCTAAACAGAAATCAAGGGATAACTATCTACTCTTGTTCAAGAGACTGAAAGGAGTGTGAACTGGACGATAGGCTAACCTATCTACTTCTATTCGATACTATGTAAAACAAAAATCCATTAGATTTCAATAACTATGGATAATCGCACTGGAGAGCAATTATCCAGAATTCTGGTGTTTACTGAACCCATGGGATGTAAAGGTTGTTATGATGGAAGAAGAGGATTAAATCGTAACCATAAGATTCTTATTCGTCTCCCAGAATACTTAGCTTACACCTGAAGAGTTTTCCTCCCATTTATTAGACGCGGGAGATTTAGACGGGGCAAATTCTTTAAAATAAAAGAAGTAAGACAGCATCAGAATTTTTCTCATCTAGAATCCAAGGTTCTTTCAACAAAGAATGTTTCATAGGGTATTTTTGTCGTTGCTAATAATGATCATTACGTTTCTTGACACAATTAATGCGTCTGTGTGTGCGAGAAATTGGAAGATGGTAATGTAATAAACGTGTGGTTTATTGCCTTTAAGGTCCTGGTGAGCTTTTGTTGAAATAGAGAGGATTCTTCTCTTAATGGTTTTTCGAATTAGGCAAGATAATTCAAGATGTAAAGAGTAACATTTTTCACCAAAAAGATTTTAGCCATATAATTTGAACGGGTCTGCAGTCTGACAATGCAAGCGAACACAGAGTAAAACATTGACATCTTTTCCCTTGTCTTCCAACATGATACCTTCGGATTTTCATTTAATCAGATCAATCGTACTCTTTCTCTGCAGAGAAACCATTAAAAAATAAAAGGGAAAAAAATTAAGAATTATCAGAAACTTTTCGGTCAGAATAATGTTTTTTGTTTTTCAGCAAGAAATGCAAACATTAATTTAATTGTGAAAAATTCTTATTCATATAAATGCTAATTGTGTTCTTAACGAATACATTTCAATTTTGCTGCATTTCAACGGTTTTTATTTCGTGTCCGACGTACAATTTGACTTTCCTAACACCATAATACAGTGATTCTTACCCGGCGTGCCACGGCACAATAGTGTACCCCGCGATCCTCTTAAGTTTACTGCGAAATATCGTCACGGTATGCATATATATCTGGAATACTTAACAGAAATATTTAGACAACTAATAAATACGAAAAGTAGCATGCAAGGTAAAGACGAAAATATTCTCACTTCAACAGATTTGCTTGGTTGTCCTCAAAAAGAAAATTTTGACTTGGAAAAATAGAGCAAGGTACGGTAATCTGTTCATATCTCTCTCTCTCTCTCTCTGTCTCTGTTTTTCAAATCTATCAGTCTCTTCACACACGCATATATATATATATATATATATATATATATATATATATATATATATCATACTTATTATAAAACCCATGTTGTGCGTGTGTGTGTGCGTGTCTGTTCGTTTATATATTGGATCGGATTTCCTACATTTTTCAACCGATTTCAACAAAACTTCACAGGACTACGTAAAATTACCTTGCGGTGGTTCTGACAGTGCCAAAAATTGGAAAAATACAATTGTTTTTGCACGAAATCAATTTGAAAACACGATTAAGAGGCATCGTTGTCGCCAGAATGAAAGGGGGACAACTCATATCGAGTTATACTTATTATAAAAACCCATGTTGTTTGTGTGTGTGTGTGAGTGTGTGTGTGTGTGTGTGTGTGAGTGTGTGTGTGTGTGTGTGTTCGTTAATATATGGGATCGGATTTCCTACATTTTTTAACTGATTTCAACAAAACCTCACTTTTGGGGGGCAGGTGGTGTTTCTTATTGTCTTGCACACTTTTTTCTTTATTTTTACATTCAGAATGCTTTAAAAATTCCATTTAAAAGGCAAGTGTTTATAATAAAATTTTATTCAATCGGTAGACTCATAACGATTAAAAACAGTATTTTTGTTTGAGTTTGGTTTTGACCAATTCGTAAAAAAAAAAAAAAAAAAAAAAAAAAACTAAATAAGACATGCGTGTCCGTCAACCTTAAACAATAATTTTTGCCAATTTTAATTTTCAGTCTTTATGATGGTCGATACTTGATCTATCTCTTACTGTTACACCCCCGGGCAACGCCGGGCTCTACTGCTAGTATATATATAAAGCCCTGTTTTCAATGTCTGACGCTGACTGACATATGTCAATAAGAACGGTCGATATATATATATATCTCAGTCTGTCCATTATCTATCTATCGATCTATCTCAGTCTGTACATATATCTATCAGTCTATTCATATCTATCTATCTTTGTATCTATCTATCTATCTATGTTCATATCTATCTCCTTCTCTTCATATGTCTTAGCCTGTTCATATCTATCTATCTATCTATCTATCTATCTATCTATCTATCTATCTATCTATCTATCTATCTATCTCAGTCTGTTCATATCTATCTCACTATCCCAGGTAGCTTAGATAGTCAATTATATGAAAAGTAGGCTATTGAATCAAAAATTATTTGAACAACTATACAAAGAAATGGACTCTCACCATGTTAAATTATTGTTGCATACCGAAGTTCGATAGCCGACGAAACGTAAAATATTAACTCGTGTTCACAAGTTGCACAAGGAATTAATACATTTTTCGATCAAAAAAAGCAGGAAAAATTCTGTGAATATATTCCTTGCAGTTTTGAATGTCTAAACTGGAATACTCAACGAAAATATTTAGCCAACTAAATGATACGAAAAGTAGCATGCAAGGTAAAGACGAAAATATTCTCACTTCAACAGATTTGCTTGGTTGTCCTAAAAGAGGATATTTTGACTTGGAAAAATAAAGCAAGGTCGGGTAATTTTGATATGTTTCCGTCAATGCGTACTACTTGCATTAAAGATGTGATCCCTATTATGGTTTACCCATCTGAATTGTTTGACGAAAACATAGACGATTATTTTCCGTCATTGAGTACATAAAAGTATGATTTGAAATCCCTTCATAAATGTTCCTTTTAATACTGGAGCTCCTTTATGTGAAGAGGAAGAATTAGCAACCATTTCTAGGAATCGAGGACTCAAAAGAAAACATTCGGCGGTAAACATAGATACATTTTGGATTTCAATACAAAAGGAATAACCCACATTAGCTAAAAAGGCTTTACCAGTTTTATTACAATTTTCTATTTATTTATGAGAAACAGGCTTCTCAATCCTAAAAAAACATTAAAAATAAGAAGCGAGAAAGATTACGCCCAATTGAAGAAGAAATGAGGGTTTGCTTATTGCACATTCGAGCAAACATTGAAGAAATCGCCAAAAAATAACACGCACATTTTTCACCCTAAATAAGCTGCACAAATAGTTGAATAGAAACATTGAAATAAACTAAGTTCATATTTGTGTGTGTATTTTAAAAAAATCTATGCGTTTATTTCATGGCATTTAAATGTATACACTTTAGAATTTTTGATAATTGTACCATGATATTTTCATTTGTTTGTAGGTGTGCCGCTGCTTAAGAAGATTGAGAAACAATGCCTTAATATATATACACGAAGGTATAAATCAATTTTCCTGGTGCCTAATAATGAAAAAACAAAGAGAGAGATGAGGATAAATATCTTTTGAGTAAAATAAACACAAAAATATTTATCAACACTTTTCTTTCTTAAACAGTCTACTAAATTAAATGGTGGGGGGATTAGTAATACTAATTCTAATAGTTACTAATATAATTTAATTTGAACAAATATCTTAATCTTCCTTGTAATCACGTTTCGGCCGTTGTCGATCGGAGTAACCTTCGAGGATATTCGAACTAAACCCTCTACGGAGGAAAACTGTACTTGTCCCGCTGTTTTGTCTAGGAATATATCGTCTTGTTCGTTTTTTAGTGCGGTTAAGTTATTGCTCGATTAATTTCCATTGAAATTTGTATTACTTGGCTCCGAGATTGAATTCATTGTTATTAAAACAAGAGCAAATCTAATTAAGTTAAATTTTATTAATCTGGTATATAATTTAATTTGTTAATTGGGTATATAATCAGGTATATAATTTAATTTTGTTGACTGGGTATATAATCGACATTAATAGTAATTACTCTGTATTACCTGACTTTTACTGCAGACATCAGGGTTTATTCACTGACTCTACCTCTTTTATACAATTGCTGTCTAGAAGATGGATAGCTAGAGTGAAGCATGCTTCAATTTCTTATCTGAAACTAAGGCAGAGCTGATCCCGTCTCAAAGGACCGGCCATGCAGCAGATAATATATCGTTGTTTTCTATTTAAATTGGATTTTGCATTTTTTAAAATCGTAATTTTTTTTTTTTCGTACAAGCTCATGCCAATGATGATAATTATATAAAAGTCAAAACATTAACAGTGATAAGTAATTGCATTGGCTATTTGACGTAACTTGAAAATTTTAATTCTTTCTTTTCTTTTATGTGCCATGTCCTTTCAGGACGTAGGTGATCATGGCTCTCCACTTCCTCCTATCCATTGCACCTCTCAACAAGTTCCTTCCTTCTGCTTCCTCCCCCAGATCACGTTCTGTCATCCACTTGCTTAAACTCACCAGGTATGTCACACGCTGCTTTCCCTTGTCTCTCTTTCCCTCTATTTGACCCGTAAGTATCAGATTCTCCAAGCCCTCCTTTCTCATTATGTGTCCCAGAAACTTCAGCTATCTCTTTCTGATGTTAAATATAAGCCTCCTCCTTGTTTGCGTCCTATCTAAGACATCATCATTGCTTAGATGTTCGGTCCATGATATCCTTAGCATTCTTCTGCAGAACCACATCTCTGTCGCCTCGAGTCTCTTCTTCATCTTAGAGGAAATCGTCCAGCATTCGCTGCCGTAAAGAAGGACAGATGTCGAGTAATAGCTCAGTATTCTTTTCTTTGTTACCAAATATATCCCCCTGTCTTGTATTTAAACTTCCGCGTCTGTTTGATTCTAGTATTCCCAACCATCATATCGCATTTCGGCCTCATCCTCTTATTGATGACCCTGCATTCTGTCTTCTTGTAGTTTATGCTTAGCCCTTTCTTCTCACTCTCCGTCACTACCTTCTGTAGGAGATTTTGTAATTTATTTTCCGTGAATTAGTTTATCATGACTACTGTAGCGAGATCAATGTGCCGTATCATGACATTGATAAATAATAATTGATTTTGTGTCGCTTCCTCTTATTGCGTCTCTCTGTCTCCTATATGTTTCCCAAAAAACATTCTTTAAGTTTTACCTGTATGGCTCAATCACCAAAACACGCGCCCACTTCCGTCTTTCCTGACACAGGTCGTCGAAACTCGAGTGAACGTCTGTGCTTTTATTATCAGAGCGTATCATGAGCGTGTTTACCGAACGCCTGATCTCCAACAAACAAGCCTTAGCTAATAAATTGCGTACGCCTTGCCCGTTATATCTTTTGTATTTAGCCATTATCTGGTCGTCAAATCTGTGTAATTACGCGAACGGAAAAGTAATGACACCTTAAGTTCATACAAGAGGCTTATGGTAATTCGAGTAGGGAGTAATATCAGAATGATTTTAGAGCTAGACCGCGTTTAATCGTTTATATATGTCCACATCGGAAAAGGCGTGGCTACATCAAGTCACTTTTTTCTTTTCTTTTCTTTCTTTTTTTTTTTAATCATTCCACCCTAAGCAAGGCGGAAATGCTACGAGTAAGGGAGCGAAAGTGAAAGAAAAGACTGAGTATAGTGAGGATTGAGGAAAGGACAAGAGATAAACAGGATTCAAGAAGATAAAAGATGGTGATTGACGTCGCATTTAAATGTTTGAATATTGTAGCTATCCAAAAAAACATAAGTAAACCGAAGGGGGTTCCCCAGGCGGGAAGTACAAGAAAAGAAACTGTTGGAATAGAAGTAGCAGTTACATTTAGCTATTTCAACAGTAAACGAATGGGACCTAGATGGCAATCTAGTAGCAGAATTAAATTCATGCAGTCAGGCCATCAGTGAAAAAAGCTCGTCTGAGCAGTTTCCATGAAAATATTTGTAGAAAAGACAGAGGGAAGCCATGTCACGTCTTTGAGAATGTGACTGAAGTTAAGATGCCAAGTCAGGATCAATTCCATTGCAGATTCTTCTTCGGATTTTGTCAAGAACCTCGAGATGAATAGCAGGGGAACCAGACCAGATATGGCAACAGTATTCAATGCACGGACAAATGGTAGATTTGTAAATGTGCAAGATGTGCTCTGTCAAGAAAAACGGCATGACACACTGACCTAACTTTCTTTGCACTAGACGCAGCTATTGATTCAATGTAGTCGCTCAACTTCAAATCAGTTAAAAACGTGAGGCCAAGAAGGGGCAGTGTATTGCTCTCCAGAAGTCTAGCATCAGCCATGTTGATGTCAGACAGAAAAGGTTTCTCTCCAGTGGTTAAATGAGAGCAGTATTCTTTTGGTTACCTGCTCATTTATTTATCAGAGTACGAACAGATATGTAAATTTGTGGGGGTGTCTGTATGACGAGGTGGGAGCTAGGGGGTTGAGAGGGAAACAGTTAAAACAAAGACATAGATAAAGAAAAGTCAAAATGTATAAAGTTAAAATTGATGGATAAAATCTGGCGGTGATCGGAAAGAGGACATATTGAATTGATAGGGAGAAAAGTGTTATGCGCATTTACCCAAGATTATGAATATTGGTGGCTATGTATGAACTAACGTGCATACGCCTCTATATATGTGTGTCTATTTATATGTGAGTGTTATCGCAAACAAACACAGAGGAAAAGTTCCCCCTTCGACCACGCACAAATAATCAAACACAATTAAGCATAAATAGATCCGCTTTTGAAAAAATTAAACCTGTTTCTCTGAAGATTGTGAAAGTATGAAACCCGGGTTTACAAACTACTATCCATGCAACCGCCTATATTAGCTTTATCACGGATATTGTGCACTTTACGCTAAATACCACGCATATATATATATATATATATATATATATATATATATATATATATGATGTATCCCACAGCGAGTGCTGATGGTTATCGAATGTTTTTTATATATATATATATACAATCCATTTTATAGAATTATATAAATAATTTTTTCCGTAAATAAATGGACTGAAATTAAATAAATTCGACTTTTCAATCCGCACCTGACGATTGCATTGTGCATAAACTTACTTTGTTCTTCGCCGTTGGTACAACAAATGTATATTTATTATTATTATTATTATTATTATTATTATTATTATTATATGATGATAAATCAAGAAAAGACCTTAAAATACATATATATTGCTCTGTAACTTATATTGAACTCTGAATGGATTAATGTCCTCCTTGGAATTATCCGTATCAATTACAAGTTGGTATTATATATATATATATATATATATATATATATATATATATATATATATATATATATATGCGTATGTTTGTGTCTATTTCGATCGGATTTCCGGCATATATTACACTATGGTCTTGCTAAAAGTGTTAGGTAAATATTGAATTCTGATTGTTGAAGTCAGATCTATAAATGCTAATCCATATGCCAATAACTATTATCTTTTACTAAATTATATTTATTTTTCTTATGGATATTCTTTGTACCTTCATTGGGATATATTCCTAATAACAGATAGGTCATAATACTGGAGAGTGAAAAATTGAAGGGAACGGTATATATTAACTACATTGTATGTTAGCTGCCCTCCTTTTATTTCTTTTATTTTGATCCTCAAATATTTTTCCGATTGAAAAAAAATCGTCTCACCTGAAGAAGGTGGGGGAATGAATCAACCGAAACACTATGATAATAACCATAATCATTTGCCTGAAGGGTAAAGGATGGATTCATTTGCCTGAAGGGTAAAGATGGATTCATTTGCCTGAAGAGTAAAGGATGAATTCATTTGCCTGAAGGGTAAAGGATGAATTCATTTGCCTGAAGGGTAAAGATGGATTCATTTGCCTGAAGGGTAAAGGATGGATTCATTTGTCTGAAGAGTAAAGGATGGATTCATTTGCCTGAAGGGTAAAGGATGAATTCATTTGCCTGAAGGGTAAAGGATGGATTCATTTGCCTGAAGAGTAAAGGATGGATTCATTTGCCTGAAGGGTAAAGATGAATTCATTTGCCTGAAGGGTAAAGGATGGATTCATTTGCCTGAAGGGTAAAGGATGGATTCATTTGCCTGAAGAGTAAAGGATGAATTTATTTGCCTGAAGAGTAAAGGGTGGATTCATTTGCCTGAAGAGTAAAGGATGGATTCATTTGCCTGAAGGGTAAAGGATGGATTCATTTGCCTGAAGGGTAAAGGATGGATTCATTTGCCTGAAGGGTAAAGGATGGATTCATTTGCCTGAAGAGTAAAGGATGAATTCATTTGCCTGAAGAGTAAAGGGTGGATTCATTTGCCTGAAGGGTAAAGGATGGATTCATTTGCCTGAAGGGTAAAGGATGGATTCATTTGCCTGAAGAGTAAAGGATGAATTCATTTGCCTGAAGGGTAAAGGATGGATTCATTTGCCTGAAGAGTAAAGGATGGATTCATTTGCCTGAAGGGTAAAGGATGGATTCATTTGCTTGAAGGGTAAAGGATGGATTCATTTGCCTGAAGGGTAAAGGATGGATTCATTTGCCTGAAGGGTAAAGAATGGATTCATTTGCCTGAAGGGTAAAGGATGGATTCATTTGCCTGAAGGGTAAAGGATGGATTCATTTGCCTGAAGAGTAAAGGATGAATTCATTTGCCTGAAGGGTAAAGGATGGATTCATTTGCCTGAAGAGTAAAGGATGAATTCATTTGCCTGAAGGGTAAAGGATGGATTCATTTGCCTGAAGAGTAAAGGATGGATTCATTTGCCTGAAGGGTAAAGGATGGATTCATTTGCCTGAAGGGTAAAGGATGGATTCATTTGCCTGAAGGGTAAAGGATGGATTCATTTGCCTGAAGGGTAAAGGATGAATTCATTTGCCTGAAGGGTAAAGGATGGATTCATTTGCCTGAAGAGTAAAGGATGAATTCATTTGCCTGAAGGGTAAAGGATGGATTCATTTGCCTGAAGAGTAAAGGATGAATTCATTTGCCTGAAGGGTAAAGGATGGATTCATTTGCCTGAAGGGTAAAGGATGGATTCATTTGCCTGAAGAGTAAAGGATGAATTCATTTGCCTGAAGGGTAAAGGATGGATTCATTTGCCTGAAGAGTAAAGGATGAATTCATTTGCCTGAAGGGTAAAGGATGGATTCATTTGCCTGAAGAGTAAAGGATGAATTCATTTGTCTGAAGGGTAAAGGATGGATTCATTTGCCTGAAGGGTAAAGGATGGATTCATTTGCCTGAAGGGTAAAGGATGAATTCATTTGCCTGAAGGGTAAAGGATGGATTCATTTGCCTGAAGGGTAAAGGATGAATTCATTTGCCTGGACAACAATTGGAATGCATAAGGATATTGTGTCAAAGTGGGGAAAAAGCGACTGATTAACAAAAAGCTACTTTTCAATTTTATTCTTTAAATTTTCTTTTGCCGATTACGGTTTCTTCAATTTGTTCTTCACCCATCTCATTTTTTTTGTTGTTGTTGTCAGCATACACCCCACTTGATTTCGTGATGCCCACGCCTACCAATCCGCAAATGAATTGCTTATCGATGCTCTCCACAATCGTTTGCTTGAGGCACAGCACTGCTCATATTAAAAACCATGGCACTGACCGAGTCAGAATCTGCCGTCCTATTTCTTTGTCTCAGGTTTCGTTTTTAAATAAAATTTAGTTTAAAGTACCATACAACGGCAGCAGCAAACGAGTCTGGGATTCTTCTCTTTGAAAAGACATGAATCTATCGCGTTTTCATATGTTGTCAACCTGCTTTGTAAATCAGCATGCGAAATCGTGATTTTTATCTAGAACACAATCCACAGGTGCTAAATGAACAACTATCTTAATTATTAAGCACGTAAACAAAAATATTTTCTAGAACAGTATTTTCTGATATGATATACATTGTTGAGAAAATCACAGATACGCAACTGGATAATTATTGCTAGTTACACACAATCTATACTGTTGCATGTAAATACATGCACACATATACACAAGGACATGAATAAATATGTTTCGTAATGGTAAAAGAAAAGCATTTAGTTTGAGCGGCAAATACAGTCGTCCCTCAATATTAGTTGAGCACTTGCATTCACAAATCCCTTAAAATGTAGTATTTTCATGACATACCCACATTTTGTTCACATTCAGTCAGTTGTAAATATTTGACACCATCTGAAGTAATATAAGTACTATGCAAATCGATGCTATACTGTTGGTAGAAACAAACAAAAAATATCTGGAATATAATATCGATTCGATGAAGTGGTGTTGAAAACTTTACGGCCCATACAAAATGCCATTCTGCCGCCAAATTTGAAAAATGGTCAGATTTTGGAGAACTGAATTGGGTCGAAAAGTTTTCAGAGCTCCCTTTTATGCACTAGTGGAGGATATGACAACAGAGAGGCCGATATATCTATCTTTACACATACAGATTTTACACAGACAGACAGACAGACAGACGCCTGGGCATTCGAAAATCTTAAAGAGGACTGTACATTTCTGCTTGGGTTCGTACCCTCTGTTCTCCTTATAGTTTGGGAAAACACATTTTATTTTTTTTAAATAAAGTATTTAATGAACTATCAGTTAATAGTAACACTTTCTATTGAAAAACAAGGTGTGTACAGGTTGGTGATGTTCATTTTTGTATCTGTGGAATTAAAAACCATATTATACAGGTGCGTATATCGAATAGTGCCTTTTTCATACATCGGCCTAAAAATCAGGTCTAGTATAATCTATACACAAAAAGAGCCAGATTTTGCACCATTTTACTATTATAAGTATTATAATTATTAACGACTATATTTCTCATCTAGAATGTTATATAATGGCTCTAGTCAACAGACTGGTAATATTGCCTCCAGTCTATCTATCTATCTATCTATTTACTATGTATGGATAATTCTCTATAAGGTTGAATTTGAAATATTTTGATATGTATAGAGAATACACAATTGACAAAAGCTGATGTAGACACTAACAATTATTATTCTATATATATATATTTATATTTATATATATATTTATATATATATATATATA
>OZ010598.1:60075391-60077891 GCA_963932145.1 Acanthosepion lycidas | reverse complement strand
TATATATATATATATATATATATATATATATATATATATATATATATATATATATATATATATATATATGGTTGTGTGTCTTTGCTTCATTGAAGATAATTGACAAGTCACTGCGATTAAGTTCTTTACATTTTTCTTACAAGTGTACAAGAGAGTTGTTTTCTTCTTTTTTTATTACACACTTTGTCCCCTGTACGCATACCTGGAAATATAATAAAAGCTTAATCGCGGTCCCTTGTAAGTCATCTTTAATGAAACCTGTATAAAAGTGTGATTGCTATCTGAATATACAATATATATATATATATATATATATACAATATACAATATATATAAATATATATATATATATATATATATATATATATATATATATATATATATATATATACGTATTGTCTCTGTGTGTGTCTAAAAATATTCTTGTTTGATCATTATTATCACTAACATATGATCAGAAGTTATTGTTATTTACAAAGCCCAAGTTAATCTGATCCATGGCCATGAGTATGGAGCTCTCAGTGAAGATTCATATGAAAACAAAATTAAAGTCCTCCAAGGTTAACTTGTTAACCATTACACTACAGCGATGTACCAAAATTTGCTGCAAAACAGAGTATTTTTTGTAACGCGTAAGGGTCCCTAGACGTGGAATAGTGGTCAGCCAGCTCGTCTCGCTAACTCACTTACACCTGAATAATGAGTTCGATCCTCATTGGGTACCTATACAGACGGCCGTGTTCCATATTTAAGCTGCGCTTAGAATATCGCAGCGCATGACACGTGCCTCCATAAAACAAATGCATATAAACAAACCTCGTCCTGTACGTCTTTTTGCTTATACAATTTTAGTTTGCATTCTGATTGTTACTGCCGTGAGTTCAATCCTGAGTTCCTTTCCATTCCTGTGACTTTGATTCTCATTGGGCACTTTGTTATTTTTTTAAAATATTAGGTTGGTGCAAAAATAATGACGTAATAATGTCGTTTGTTGACGTATTTTTAACGTCAAAAAACGACATTATTAAGTCATTATTTTTGCACCAACCTAATATTTACACCAGAGGAAGAAAAAATGTGTTTATATATTTACGTAAATTCCTAAACATAGTATTTTTTCACACGCACCCATAAGTCTTCGGCATCTTTAACTAGATCCAATTTTCTAATTTTCTTGACGCCGCACATTCTTCCAGAAAGAATGCTTGCACGCGTGCACAAATCGTATATTCTGAATAACTAAAAAGTAAGTTCGCAAACTTACTAAATCTTATACAGATATTTACTAAGATTAGATTTGTCCAACACGCGAAATTACGAAGATTATATTGCGTCAATCTTGTATCTGGGGAAGAGCTATCCGTATTTAAAAATTACATTTAAAATCTTGTCTCCTTACCTGTGTTTCTACTCGGGCTCGAACACCTACCATTCACGTCGGCGGGAAATTTGCAGCTACCTTAACCATCTATGCATACCTAGCGCCGCCGTATGTAATTCACCTGAGCTAATCACCCTTTACAATAGCAACTATATTACTACTGCTACTACCGACATCGCAACCTCTGCAAGAACTTTTACCAACTGCCACTATTGTAACTGCCTGTTTGCCGAAAAGAACCAGCTGTCGAAACTAGTTCTAAACTCAAGCTCAACGCCAACAGCCGCGTTTACTACATTTACACAGCGACAAGGAGAGCGGGGTGAGTACTCTGGCTCATATATTAAAGACGTTTCTTATTTCCCCGCCGAAATTTTGGTTCGAGCCCCACCCCAGGATAAGTAGTTCTCATCGACGATAAGATATATTTTTTAAATGTATTTTAACCCCCAAAATTCAATACGCGTAACATCCTTTTTGTTAATATCGATTAAACTGTAAATTTGGCGCAATTCGAAGTTTAAAATTTTTTTTGCCGTATCCAGAAGTTAAGCTAATTTTTGCGATCAAGCCAAGTATTGTAAATTTCTGTTTTAAAATTCGTTAGTGTTTTGTAAACTGATTGGTTGCAGAGATAATCGATTTAGCGGTTCGATTGTCAGATAAACGACAGAATCTATCAATTTTATCAATTTTGGTGTCCAGGTGTTCGCTTTGTTATTTCTTTCTTTTCTTTTTCGCTTTGCTTCTTTTTTTTTTTTTTTTTTCTTGTCCTAGAATTGAAGGTCGGGAACGGTTTTAATTGAAAAAGTAGCACTTTTTCTCTAGAATGAGATATATTTATTGATTTGTACATAGATGAGGGGTATGAAAAATTACAAATCGCTCTTCCACGTTCGATCACTGCTACCTACCAACTCCATAAATTGTAATGTACATATACTTTACTTTTTGGAGATACAAATATAAGTATATTCTTGATTCTTTACGTGTACTCTCTCTATCTCTCTTTCACCTTCTCTCTCTCTCTCTCTCTCTCTCTCTCTCTCTATATATATATATATATATATATATATATATATATATATATATATATATCACTTTTTCATACACACAAAT
>OZ010598.1:60065391-60070391 GCA_963932145.1 Acanthosepion lycidas | reverse complement strand
CTTTCAACAACAGAAATGTTCGAGGTTCAATGCATTCATAAACGAACCACCAAGAGACGAATATATCAACGTTTAATCAAACTTATAAGCAAATCAAATGGAGAGATCGTGTTGCGCCAGTTTTCTTTTTGGGTAATGTTTGCTCCTCTTGAGAATTCGTTTTTCACATTCCTGACTTGAATACAGTATATTGGCGAAGATGGGGAGGGAGTCTATTAACTCAGTCTAACCGATCTCTTCCACAGTGGAGTAATGGATAGCAGCTCGGATTGAGGAATCGGAGAGCCGAGTTTGATTCCATTACATTCACTTACGTGCTAGTATACTTGGAAAAAGTATGAATCCATTTTTTCTCCCCCCAGGTATGGGTAAATAGTAGAACAGGCCGGGTTTAGTTGCCTTGGATGGCAACTGGTCTTACCGCAGAAAGAAATGGCAACCTACTGCGAGAAAAAATCTGCCTCGTCAGTCATGTATCGACAGATACATGATCGCCTACTCGTGTATCATAACTGACTGACTAATCCATCCAACAAGCACATCTCTCCTCGACTGGAATTTGGTGGTTGGGTTTCGATTCCAGCATCTGTAATCTATTTTAACTTCGTGTGGCAGAATTTCAAACGACGCAAAATTTGTTTATATTTCTATCACTTTTCTCATGACTTACATTTGCCTTGCGAAAATTTAATTTCTTTATGTATTTTTCGAGTCGAATTGATTCTTCCTTCCTTTATTTTGTTTTTGTTTTTCTGCATTTCCTTAAAACACTAATGTTTGTACTATTATTTGAAACTTCCCCTCCCCCAGAGCAGCGTTTCTCCACCTTTTTTTTTACCCTTGTGCCACTCTTGAAATAGTTTTCATATCTCAGGCAACCCCTGCAAAAAATTAGTATATACCATTATTGATATATGTCTCTTTTATATTTTTATCGTGGTAAACATAATATATGGACACCATGCATGCGTCTTGTACTCGAGTGAGTCACTCAAGGAGACACGAATCCGTCACGTACAGGCCCTATCCACTCAACAGTGAAGGCGGTTTCACACTGATGTCATACAGACATCGCTAAATACATTCCCTATAATTTTATGTGGATGCAACCTTTACTAATAATACTAATAATAACCAAGGATTTTCCAACAGTAGGCTGTACTTGTATAATAAAATTACGAATATAAAATGAAACAAACATTACTCAAAAATACATTAGCCTATTTATCACTTAAACAGTGATCACTCGCGGGATCTTCTGGATCTATCGCGAAAAACCTTACGATTTCTCGCGGAAACCCTAGCGATCTGGCGGAAACCCTAACGATCTCTCGCGGAAACCCTAGTGATTTGGCGGAAACCCTAGCTATCTGGCGAACACCATTTGAGAAACACTGCTCCAGAGTGGTCAACATTGAGGATGGAGTCTCCTCAGGTTTATAGAATTGTCTTCAGTTTTCTCAACTTCTTCAAATATTCTTAATATTTCCTGGATTTAGTGTTGTACAGCACACACACGGGGTCAGATATTGTGGTGGAGAGCGGTTGTAGAAATTTCGTATTGCGCCTGTCTTCGAAGTGAACGTGGCCTATTTGCAATCCTTGAAAATCATCATTTTGGATCCTGTTTTTTTTGGGGGGGGCGGTATCTTGGTCCGACCAATGACGGCTAGTATCGTTGAGAAACACAACTCTTTTAGCCACAAGGTAGCAATGTCCATTGATCGGAGCTTGAAATCAATTGACAACACGTTTCCATAGATTGTGTTTAGTTCTCTCTTCAGCCACATCTATTGAGAATGCTATAACATGATCGACTATAAAGGTAACATCTTTTGATAACTACTGCCTTGAGAGGTAATTATTGGACAGTGGTTTATCCAAATACTCGATCCCTTATTTTCTATACCGACAACTGTCGTAGCATATCAGTGACAGTAAATTTTACTAAGCTATCAGGTCGGTGAAGCAGGGAAGAGTGGTTTCATGCCTTTTCCAAAAGTATTTACGCTAGGTTAATATAAGCAGTATTGTCTGTAATTAAAACTCAGTTCGTTGATTCTGTTTTCTGGATGTTCAATCGTTACGCCATTCCGCATATTTACATTATAAATGTATTCGCTAGAGGGTCAAGTGCCAACAAGTCTCCTTACAATTTCAGTAACATCTTTATGATTCTCTTAGATTTTAGTGATGCACCTTCATCGGATGTTTAAAAAATTCTAGTCTTTTTCGAGTGTTCCAATGATTACTGGTCTGATGTTGATCCCGTATTGGGCTGGCATAGCTTTCTTTTTACATATTTTCCCCACCAGAATATATTTTTTTTTTTTGTAAATTTCGCTTTTTTATTTAAAAAGAAAGTTGTCCATTTCAATTTTTTACTCCAAAATGCTCATACATTCATTGTCTGTTCACCTTAAATTAATGTCATTATTTCTGTGAAAGGGGTGACAGGTCTAAACATTGTTGCGATGCACATGGGGAGCAGAGGTCACGGAAAATATATCTCGCATTTCATTCAAGGCTATTTTAATGTGAACTTGAGTTGTGTGGTATTTTTCGAATTTTTGATTTTTGTCGTTCACGTTCTATTAAAGAAATAGGCATTATATTCTTCCTATAATTCTGGATCAATTTTTTGCTCACCTTATTCGTCTCGCACCTGTTGTTGTTGTTGTTTTTGTTGTTGTTGTTGTTGTTCTTCTTCTTCTTCTTCTTCTTCTTCTTCTTCTTCTTCTTCTTATTATTATTATTATTATTATTATTATTATTATTTCATACATTTGTACATTTGACGCCGGAAATTCAGTGGAAATAGAGTGACAGCAAGTCTCCTCAAATCTCTAACATCTTTCTCAATACCTTCGCAGACCGCGGGTGACGCCGTGATCGAGACAGTTAAATTATTATTATTATTATTATTATTATTATTATTATTATTATTATTATACAGAATTTATATGTTATCTTTTTCTTTTTTCTTTTTCTAAAATAATAGACTTCTATGGTCACATCTACCACTACTAATACTATTAATTAATGTATTTCCTTCATTTGCCTGATTCCACCATATGTCTGGTTGCTATCACTGGATATGGAGTGACAGCAAGTCTACTCAATAGACCAGCACTTTTCTCAGTATGTCAGGACAATCTCAATTTTCTCTCAAATTTCTATCTAATCTGAGCTCTTTCTTTTCTTTTTGCTCTTATTTTATTTTGTCCCAAAGTCCCAAGTAGAATATAAAACCCCATCTTAATTTTCCAAGTTTTTTTCAGTTCTCCGAGTAAAGAATTGTTAATTGTTTTAAATTTTTTTCAAATTATTATTATTATTATTATTATTATTATTATTATTATATGGGCACGTGTCGGATTGGTTAGAACATTCGCTTTCTGAATTGTTCCAATCTCACTATGGTCCATTTGTCAGGAAGGAGACTGCCTGATGTTATCGGTCTGGAGGGGGCGATGCCAACTTGCGGTACCTTTGAAAAGTGCCTGAAAACCATACCACGAGTTGAACTAAGCCTTGTGAGTGAAATTAGGTAAATGATACCCTTGGGGGTCGTCGAAGCTTGCTGGCCTTGATCAAATTTTTGATCACGCTAGATAACACGCAGATAAACCACATGTGGGCTGTTGAACAAACACAAATGTGTCTGAGCACGCGACTGCAATAGAGATTGACTAACCGCCCTAGTAGACGGGTATCCTCGAGTGGTCAGCTATAGATAGAGATTATTATTATTATTATTGTTGTTGTTGTTGTTTCTTCTCTGCAAACAAATCTGATGACCATTGGACTTACCTCATTATTCTTGTTGACTTGAAGTTCTGTTTCAGAAAAAACTTTTATGTGCCGTGTCCCTTCAGGACGTAGCTCTTCAGATCATGGCCCTTCACATTTTCCTGTCCCTTGTAGTTCTTAATAAGTTTTGTCTTTTTGTTATTTCTCCCATTCATTTACTGAAGTTTATCAATTATGTTACCCTCTGTTTCCCGCTTTCTCTCAATCTGTCTCGTGAGTATCATATTTTCCAAACCTTCCTTCTTCATTACGTACCCAGACATTTCAACAGCCTCTTCCTAATGTTAAGTATAAGTTTTCTTTTTGTTTCCAATCTCTCCAAAACCTCGTTGTTGCTCCCATGTTAGGTCCATGGTATCCTCAGCATCTTTCTGTAGAACCACGTTTCTGTTGATTCAAGTCCCTTCTTCATCTTTGAGAAGATTCTCTAGCATTTGCTGCCATACAAGAAGACAGATATCATATAAAAGTTCAGAACTCTTTGTTTCTAATGAAAGTATCTAGCGGGTCTCATTGAAAATCAAGTGACAAAATGTCTCTTGAAAATTTCAGACCTTGTTTAAATTCTTGCCACTTTCAATAAAACTCTTGACTGAATAAATAAATTCAATTTCTCAGGGATTGTTTCTTTTATTTTCACAATATACTTAATAATAATAATAATAATAATAATAATAATAATAATAATAATAATAATAATAAATACCTTGACGCTACACGAGGAATGGCTGTCATGGCTTCTGATGTTAACTGTTTGTTTTGTGTTCGTGAATTAAGATACACTATATGGTAAATATCCCATTCATTATCAAAGATTTACTTATCTGTTGCTTGACCTTAATCAGTTGAGCATGTCCCCCTCGAGAGTAACGCCCAATATATCTCTGTTCATTATTTACATTATTCGGACTGTTGTCCTCATCTTTATTGCCATATTCACGACGTTTCAGCTGCTGTATGATCCGCCCTTCTTCAGGTGATTGGAATTTCGAACTGAACACTTTATTTCGTCCACCGGGGTAGAATGTTCTAGTTCCACCTGCCATACCTCTTCTGGGTGTTTCAGTTATCTCCCTTTAACTCAACATTCCAAGTTTTTGTTCATCACTGCAGTAGACAGGTATTGAACTCACAAGCCACTGAATCTAACCAACGCTTTTATCCACTGGGCCATGTGTACTTGAGTG
>OZ010598.1:60042891-60050391 GCA_963932145.1 Acanthosepion lycidas | reverse complement strand
TCTAGCTAACTAGCTAGATGTTATGTCTTTCTCTCTCTTTCTCTCTCTCTCTCTCTCTCTCTCTCTCTCTATCCATCTATCTATCTATCTATCTATCTATCTATCTATCTATCTGTATGTCTACCTGTGCAAGGTATCTATCCACTTATTTCTGTTGTTTGGACAATAAACAACGCAGGCCGTTATAAAACTATTACAAAAGCTTTTAATAGAACGATTGTGTAGTATCCTGCTGTAAAATGACTGCTGCAGTAACTCGAACCCAAGATACGCTTTTGTCATTTCTATCAGTTACGTAACTCACTGTCCAGTAGCGAGCATATCTTATTTCTAGCTTTTTGCTGAGAAACCCAATTTACTTTACTCCCTTCAACTTGCAGATTTTTTTTTAATTGGAAAAAAATGAGTTGTACGACAAAAAGACTTTGAAAGCCAAATGTTTCAATTTTTGCAAAATATTTCCCAACTTCTCAGTGCGAATCTTAAAAGCAAAATATTATTTTTCAAATTAGGAAGTGAAACACATTTTTAAAATCTTCGCTAAGATTTTTATTTTAATATTTTACGCTGCCAAACATGTTTTCATTAAGAAAAATGGATTTAAAATCCAAATATCTCTACACACCAAATGTGTTTTGTACGTGTGAATGGCGTACATGACAAGACGGGAAAAATCTTTGTAGAAAAATATATTTATATCTATAAATGAAAATGCATTAAAACGCTTACTCTTGCTGTAGTGTAATACTTAACAAAGCAGACTGTTCTGAGTGTTGCGGTTTCAATACCCACAGTCTCTTGCTCATTGATCTTTTTAAATTAAGCATTTGTCGTGACGGAATGGATACTAATCAACTCTTTTATATCATTACTATTGCAGTAAATTTAAGTTTTACGTGATACTAAATATTTAGACCTGGTGTCAAACGAAACGTGTTGATTTTATACGACGTTTCGGCTAGTTCATTCTGCAGCCTTCTTCAGGATGTACAGTTCTTGCTCGACAACGTAAATTTAATTAGACCACCTATACTGTTCAAGACTAAAAAAAAAAACGAAACCAACAAAATTCTTTTTTTTTTTTTAGATATCCTCGTATTTTCCAGTGCCATGTTCCTTCAGGATGTAGACGATTATGACTCTCCACATGTTCTTTTTCATTATTATCATCTGTGAATTGACATGCATTTTTAGGAAAGATAACAGAGTGGTTTTTGAATTCAGAATTTTCCTTCTCAGACTGGTCGCCATCCTTGGCTAGAAGAATTCAGTCTACTCCACATAGATTGGAGGAGAAGTGATAGATTCATGCATTTCTCAATATCATTTGTGCGAAAGTGAATGCAACAGACTAGGCAGGAATTTGAACCCCGCTGACCGATTCCATTTTCCATGTCATTACGGGACACACTTAGACAATATACCGTATTGAAAGCGGATAAAACACTAGCAAAAATTAAATATCAATTCCATAGGGTCGTTGTTAAATATCAATTCCATAGGGTCGTTGTTAAATATCAATTCCATAGGGTCGTTGTGCTTCTGGGCAACTGATGAATTTTATTCACATATCTGGATTGAAAGCCGGAGAAATATTAATCCATGCCTAGAATCTCTAGGGTAGAATGGGTGGAAACCATCCCGTTCCAGGTCAAGCCATAGCCAATGTTCTTCAACTTGAAGGTTCGCCTTGACCATGGACACGTGGCCGTTGATTCCATCGGGGGAAACTCGGCTGTTGGCTTCAGCTTAGGAAGCCCCTCCGTCCAACGATGCTTTGTCATTACCGCACTGTTTACATAAATGAGGGTCCCGGTCCACCCTATTGTACTTGATGGCTGTAAGCTCAGCATTAACTTTTATCGACCCCTTGACATAACTTGTTTTTAATCCTAGCCATCCTCCTTACTAGAAAAGCCTGGTAGATGAATCAGTTTAGTCGCTGGTGACCTGACTATGCAGTCATTGTAGATTGCTTGATTTTTTTTTGTTTTTTTAAATGGCACATCAAGTACTTATGGGCCATTTAATGCCGAAATAATTTTCTTGTGAGCTTAAGTAGTTTTCTTTTTGCAAAAATCTATTCCTTGTAATTTTTTTAATCTGTTGCTGGTATAAAATTACTAGCAATAAAAATATATTTTTCTACTATAAGTTTTTTTACCCCATTTTTGGGGTTCACTATTTATCCATAGTCGGGACCCTAACAGGTGCCACCACTCCGGTAGCACCTGTTACTATGTCATACCCAGGACAGGCGGCACGTTCAACTGAATTACATAGCAAGAGTAGCACTTATAGATTGATCTGATATTTAAATAAATAATATGTAAAAATTAAAAAGAAACCCCCAAAAGAGACACCAACCGTGGAGCTGCAACAAACATATTCAAGAAGAACATCTAAACAAATGTGAACATAACATCCGCATAATTTTTTTATCCTACAATCTCTCTTCGCAACCGTGCTTGCAGAAAAAGATGTTTAATAAAAAACTGCATTTATAACATCACATGCAGTTATGGTAACGAAAATAAGAGTCCAGTCATTCCTTTAAAGTCCGAATTTAGGAACATCTACCATTCGTCCATGCTTAGAATATTACTGCCACATATGACCCCGTGCTTCTGGCATTTTTCATTGATAAAATCCAAAGAAGAAGCAGCATTATTATTGGTCCTGATTTGGTGGCTCAGCTTTAGTCACTTTCTTACATCCGTAAAGTTGCTTCTCTGAGTTCTTTTTTTTTTTTTTTTTTTTTCCTATAAATATTTTCACTGTAGTTCGGATGGTCTCTTCGATATCGTACCTAGACTTTATGAATTTAAGCGCGATACTAGACTGGCGTCGAGACCTCATCAATTTACATTTGAGTTGGCTAGATGTAACCGTTTCTTTTTTCGTACTTCTTGCTTGTAGAACAACCCTCTAGCTTTATGCTTTCCAGCCAACTTTAATCTTAAAAATTTCAATGCAATGTTAATCGCCATCTATTGTTCTGATTATTCTTTTTGGTCTCGGTATTAGTAATGTTTCTATTTCTAATTCTTCCACATCTAGTAACTTCTTGTGTCGTAGTGGTTTTACTGCTTTGCATGAGGTGAAAAATACGAAAAACAAAAAAAACATTGATATGACGTATCATAACTAGATAGCAAGGCGTATTTGTTGAATTTGTAGTCCAAATAAAAGAGGACATCACTGAAAAATGAAAAAAAAAAATTGCAAACATATCGATAAATATCAACTTTTATAATTCAGACTAATGTGGATTTTAATGCAGTGCAAATTTTATAGCACATGGGCAAAGAAATTCTTTGCTGGGCAAAGAATTCCGTATATCTAGATCTATAATTCTCAAAATGTGTGTGTGTGTGTGATCGGATGTTGTTTACGTGTTTCCACAGTTTTCATCCAATTTTGATGAAATTTTCTTTTGTTTGATAGATAATTCTTCAGTGCCGGTTTTGAGTTCAAATTGGCCGAAAAAAATTACAACCTTGAAGATGAAAAATTGAAAAAACTGATTTTTTACACATTGCGCAAAAATCAAAGGCAAAATTTAATGTCTGTAAAAAACAGCTTAGAATCAATTTAGAGAGTTGAAATCTAACGCAAAAGATTATTAGAATTATAAAGAAAAATTATATTATAAATAAAAATTATCGTATATTATTATTATGACGGTCCATGGAAGATGTTCATTCCTTGCAAGATTGAGAACGCAAAAATGGCACATTTCATGGACCCCATTCAAATTGTTACCCGCCCCCCATTTGGGTGTGTGCCTCAGTTGCACCCAATTGTTGTTACTAATATTGATTTTCGGGTGGGATGACGTTAAATTTAAACTGCTCCAAATGAACGGCAAAAAATTCCCAATAATGGAAGACGGGTTATACTGCTAGTTTAATATAAAATCACTTCCGACTGGAATTCACTGTTTTTTTTTTTGTTTTGTTTTGTTTTTTTGTTTTTTTTTTCTTAGGCCGCAACATGAAATCAATAAAACGTTGCCTGATCCCTGAAGATTCCAACTACAGCACAGCACTACACTCCACTAAAAATGAAGAGTTGTGAGCTAACCTCTACCTTTTAAGACAAAGGTCACTGGAATTGGAAAATACTTTTTATATACGCGTGTTGGTAACGCAGACTTGTGAGACATTTGTCTTTGTGGAAAGACAAATAGAATTTTCTGCGTATAAAGTAGAGAATAAGATTGTATTGTACGCGTTACTGATCTTGCTGCTTAATATTGTGTACTTTTATTTTCTTTATTTATTTATAACTGGAAAAAATAGCCTCTCTTTCCATACTGCTATACTCGAGGAAGGCCATAGAATTAACCAGCTGAAATGTTACTTTAATAATTGTACACTTCCCACCAATGTGGTAATCATTTGATACACAAGTTAGATCCCAAATAGATTCCCAACATTGTTCGCCTTCTGCCAGGTCAAATAATAATAATAATAATAATAATAATAATAATTCTAACTGTAACGTAGCATCTTTTGTTATCTTCTTCCTCACTTCTCTGCTTTTTTGCAATCTCATACTTCTTCAGTCGATCTTACATCATCATCATTTTCTTCTTCTTCTTCGAAAAGTTTAAGTGGTCACATAAGAGGCACAATTTGATAGATTCACAAATTGTCTGACCTTGTAATCTCAAAATAAGCCCGGTCAGGTTTCTAGACAATTGCCTTAAATTTTTCGCGTCGAAATGTAAACAAATATTCAAATTCTTCACGCGACATACAATAGCATTGAACTTCTCTCTGCCCAGGATTTCGCATCAATGTCTCGGCTTCACTCTTTGAGAAACACAGACAACCAGAGAAAGAGAGAAAGAGAGAAAGAGAGAGGAAGAGAAAGAAGCATAATGAGAGAAAAAAGGAATAAAATCTTTTTGAGATTCTCTTTTGAAAGAAAAAAAAGTTGCTGGAGGGAAACGTAAAAAATCCTCCCAAAAGGTTGAGAAACGGTTCAAGAATTTGATATGAACAGTCATCACGCTTGCTAAAGAACCTGGGAATAAAAACGGAGAGACACTTATGTCGTTGGGTAAGTTCTACGCATGCGCACTGATGACAACTTATTAACAGTGGTGTTCGCGTTTTTAATATTTAAGAAATTAAGAATTGGAACGAACATTATCTCTGTCAACAGAATGTCTTAAAATACAGCCATAGATACACAGCCATAGATAGATAGATAGATAGATAGATAGATAGATAGATAATGAGGAGACTGCGATAGATAGATAGATAGATAGATAGATAGATAGATAGATAGATAGATAGATATGAGTTAACAGAAAAATTTATGTTTTCATAGACAATTAAGTAGTGATGTCAAGCTAAACAATCGTTGGTATTTGATAGAAATGAAAACATCTTGTTAGAATATATATATATATATATATATATATATATATATATATATATATATATATATATATATATATATATATCCATACATTATTGCAAAGCGCTATACATATAGCATAAAATGCCGATAAACACATAGGAAAATATCTGAGACAAACACTAACTTAAAAGAAAGCCGAACTGATGATACATATATATATATATACATACATGAAGATATAGTAAGTGGTGAGAAACGGAAGATATAAAGCGAGTTCAATTTCCGGTTGATGCAATGTGTTCATCTTTGCCGACATAGTGACATACTTTCAAGCAGCTATTGAGCCCAGGTAAAAGCTAGAATTTCGAATGCAGACACAGCGCGTCACCACACGTAAAATTGGTGTATCGTATTCCCTGATTTATTTGACCTAATCTTAGAAAATAAAACGCCTCCACCTGCTACAAGGCGATTTTTTCATCATTCGTTAATGATCCGCACTGGGTGCCTCATTATCGTGGCATTATTAACTAAATAGGTAGCTTTATCATGAGATAATAGTATACCTTTCAGTAGTTACAAATTGAGTTCTGTTATGAATCCTTTATTTCCAATATTTAAAGCACTCTGCAAAGAAAAAACAGACGCACTACAATCTTCTTCGACTTTGTTTACTTCTATATACTTTGCTCAGAACTAAGCTTATTAAATCACTACGATATCTACGCCGACCGAGAAAAAATAATTAGATTACTTATTAGTAAGCGCATGCGCAACACGATCTTTTTCATGCCATTTCATCCCACATAAGGTAACTGAGATAACAGCCATACTACGATAACACACGAGCTAGAGATCCTCACCGGTACAACATGATCTTTCTGAATTCCTTCCCGAAACCAAATTATTCTTCGTCTATGCCTGGCTTATTTTAAATTTCTGAAAAAAATTACTAATATTTATTTGTCAAAAGAAAACAAGAGCTATATTTTGTTTGGTTTCCCTCTGTGGACGACGTTTGCTTAGAGTTTGACTCAATGTTTATGCAACGTTGATTTGAAAACCATATATTTTTTTATTAAGAAAAAAAAAAGGTTAATTAATGAATCAGTCGAAACAAGATTATTTTCTGAGAGATAAACGGAATCTGATATCGAAAAATCAGGATCCGTGTTGCTCCTGAGAAATATTGTTGTTGCTAAAAATAGGATTTGGATAACAATCTGTGAAATTCAGTTACTAACTTATAAGCGAGAACCCAGCCCAGTTTTATGGACTTTTTTTCTGGAATTAGATTCTACAATATCCTATCGTAAATATGATAAATAGAATCCTTAAAACCATAGTTGTTTGAAACATAAATATAAATATACATGTATATATATATATATATATATATATATATAGAGAGAGAGAGAGAGACAGACAGACAGACAGACAGAGATAGATAGAGAGATAGAAAGATAGATAGATAATATTAGTGGTCAATATATATATATATATATATATATATATATATATATCTAAGAGAATAAAATCGAGGTAGAGCTCAATGTACAAGACAGAGCAAGAATATATGAAAGGCTCAAACACTAATATTCCATGGTTATAATTTATTACATTAGAATCGTAATCACGATTCAATTCATCAGACCTACAAATTCAAAAAGAAAAGAGAAAATATATTTTCTCTTTTATGTAAGCTGCTTCCTGTATATTAGTAACCTTTTTGTTACTAGTATCCAGGCGGTGGCTTACATAGGAACGTTCCCTTTTTAATATTTTTAATTTTATGTAACTACAAAACATTTCGGTTTTAAACTTGCCTTGATAAAATCGGATTGAAACGCCTCGAAAATGACTAAGAAATATTTTCCAATTATCTTTTTTATCCAATTTGATTTATCTACAAACTTATTCTGAGAAGTTTAGCATATATCTATATGGGAGAGCGATACATAAATGCTTATATATGAAGAACGATTCTCGGAAAATCTATGATAGAGTGGAAGCATATTTCGTGTCCGATAAAATCATAAAGGACAAAATGCGTTTCATTTTTGTCGTAGACTTCCCCCCCATATATATATATATATATATATATATATATATATATATATATAT
>OZ010598.1:59975391-60040391 GCA_963932145.1 Acanthosepion lycidas | reverse complement strand
TGAGAGTAAAAAAATAAACAGGTTCGCGTTTGTCTCTCAGCGAAGAAATACATCGATGCGTGTGCGCGCGTTATTTCACACACATACACACACAAATACACGCACACATATACACATATCTAAGTTCACGGATACACGCATATGGGCACCTCTTTGTGATATAATGTTTAGCAAACCTGTCTCCCTAGAAAAGTTCCGACTAAGTAGGGAGTTCGATCCGCTCTTTCGACCTGCGCTTAGAACATCAACACTGATACGTGCCTATACAAAAATGGACCCCGGCTGATAGAAAAATATAGTTGCATTTATCTCTGTTCAAATTGACCCCGAAAACCTAGGAATGTAAATTTAGGTTATCTTTACCGGATAATTCGATACCAGAACATAGGTTAGTCTCACCTCACCTGCCCCCATTAAAATGTCAAGGTCATAGATTAAACCCTTTAAAGTTGACATTCTGAACTGATATAAAATTTGATTTTTTTTATGCATCAGAATCAAAGGTGCGGTGAAGCAAAAAGCGTAAAATGATTTTTTTTTTTTTTTTTAAAGAAAGCGAAAAAGTGCTTTGCTATTTCATATTATTATGACTTAAAATTCCTGTCAACAAACGCAACAAGCAAGATGAATCCGTTTATCTTAATAACAAGACAGAATAGAAATATAATTCTTTGTTTTTAGGGTTGTATGCCATGCACCGTGCGTTACAATACTTTTAGAGTATCTTAACAGAAGATCGCTTTGTCTAAATTTGTTAAACTTTGAGGTAGTTCTTTCTAGGCGGTACCCATACACATGCATATATGCTCACGTTCTGACCATGAAACCCTGGTTCGAATCTCACCATGGTTGATTTGTCAGGCAAGCGAACTTTTGATGTTATCCGTCTGCAGGAGGCGGTTCCAACGTGCGGCACCTTTGGAAAGTGCTTGAAAACCATACCATGTTAGTGAAATTTTGTAGCCGTCGGTGGTTAAGCTTGCAGGAGGTCACAAGTTATCGTAACCGAGGGTTTGTGCGTGCTGGCCTTGTTCAGACTGATGATCACGCTAGATAATGAGCTCTCTTCCAGAAACTGTAACTAAGGTCTGCTCAGCATAGCTGCAATATCAACCACAGGTGAGCTCTGTTGGGTGTTGAACAAACATAAATGTGCCTGAGCAAGTGTCTGCAATAGGGATTACGTAGCCGTCCTCGGACTCGAGCGGTTGCGCCATTTGCTATTATATATATATATATATATATATATATATATATATATATATATATATATATATATATATATATATAGTTTCAATTCCTATGTCCACACTGTCAATGTATCTACATTCGCTCTATCTACGATATATATATATATATATATATATATATATATAATTATTTATTTAAAAATATGATTCCATTAAATAAATAATTATATTTATGCTCTACTTTCGTATCGAGCACTATTTTTTTAAAATAATAACAAAAATACTAAGGAACTTTGGATTATATACCAAACCAGTTTCTTTCCTATTTTCTACAATATTTTCACACACACACACACACACACACACACACACACACACACACACACACACACACACACACACACACATATATATATATATATATATATATATATGTATATATATATACATATATAGTTTTAATTCCTATGTCCACGCTGTCAGTATATCTACATTTGCTCTAAGATATTGATCATTCTTCCCCCATAAATATAGCAATTTTTAAACGGCATGTGTGTGCGTGTGCGTGTGCGTGTGCGTGTGCGCGCGTATGTGTGCAAGCGCGTGCGCAAAATTAGTTGCTTTTAGGTCAAGGCTCCGTCAGCGGGTGTTGTGTAGGGCGGTCCCAATAGAGAATTCCCCGTAGGCATCTCACCACGGAAGATAGTAGCTCGCTAAGATTGTGATTTCCGACATTCGGAAGGGAAGGTAAACATTTGGAACAAGAAAATATTTCTTCTCAGGCGAAATCATCCGTCATTGTCTGGTCATGATTGATTTGAAAGCAGTGATGTATTTCGATTTAGGGAAAAAGAAAAGCAATTTTTTTGCCTCCATTGTCAAACTCACTTCGTACATGTAACTTGTCAGTCTATTTATCTCTATGTCTATTACATGTTAACACTAAGATAAAAAAAAAATGAGAATTAAAATGTCCTCTATCGGGAATATTTATTAAATAGTCTTGCTTCTATTCTCTCCTATATACGTACCTGGTAATAAACTGAGACCAAATGCTTGCGTGGTGTGTTATCCATACATTTGTCCTTGTAACAGTCTAAGTGGAAAAATACTTGCAAGAAAATACGCTTTAAAGTAAATAGACGTTAATATTTCAACAAATGCACACACGCAAATATACTCATGTAAAGAGATGAACTGTTGCTTTTTTCTTTGCGATTCAAGTAAATCCAGCTTTTATCTAAATTTAGCGCCATTCTCTTGAGAGTTAGAAAAATGTTGTATCACATTCTTTTTTTCTTTTTCTGTCTTCTGGTTACACTTCCATTTCTTTTTACCTTCTCATTATTTATAATAAAAACAATACTCGAACATCAAGTGATCTCGTGAAGTTGGTGCCACTGGCGTGTCGTCTGCTTATGGTAAATGATTTTTTCCAACGTGAAGAGCACAGAGAAAATGGTCAACGACAAAAAATTAGTAAGTTAAGGCAAAATACGTTATATAATTACCTTTTAAGGTACACTTCGTGTTGAACTCAATATAAGAGTCATAGTCCAAGGTCTGATGCAACACGATCTTTCTTCTCTTTCACGTGGTTTTGTGCCCGAATAAAACCTTCGTAATATATATATATATATATATATATATATATATATATATATAAAAATATAAAAAAATATAGTCTTAAGGTGTGCTATATTTATGGAATAAAGTGCTCAATATCAGAGATAGAGCGTGTGTAAATATAAAAGTGAACATAGAAGTCAACACTTAGAGGCGACAGTCTGTTTCATGCTATATGCAATCGTCAAGCCACAATATATATATATATATATATATATAATCGAGTTCACCCCATGAAAAGCAGTAAAACCACTAAAATACAAAGAGTTACAGGCTGTGGGAGAATTAGAAACATAAATATTACTAATGACTCAGAACAAAAAGAATAATTAGGAGGTCAGAAGATAGCGATTGACATTGCATTTAAATTTTTGCAGATTAAAGTTGGCTGGAAAGCATGGAGCCGAAAGAGAGTTTCACAAGCGCGAAGTGCGAGAAAAGAAACTGTTAGCATAGAATTTACAGCTACAGCTAAGCAGCTCAACAGTAAATTGGTGGGATCCCGACGTCAGTCTAGTACTACGCTTAAATTCAAAAAGTCTAGGTATCATAGGGAAGACCTATATTTATTCTGCTATGTATAGAAGTGTGGCACAAGGCCAAAATGGGGAATAGGGAAACGGACGGTCTTCTTCTGTCTTAACGTTAAACTAAGCTAGCCACAAACACTGACCTAAATGTACAATATTCCTTACACCAAAAAAACCCATTCTTACTTACCTTTCGTACTACATCCACCATAATACCTCATTGTCTCTATGAAAGTCCTAACTAAACCACATATGTACAATTCATTGTCTTGTGGAGGGGAGGGGGTAAAACAACAATACCATAGGGAAGAGCTCATCCTAACAGTTACTGTGAATATATTTATAGAAAAGGCACGTGGTGTGGGGTGGGGTGGGTGTTGTGGCTCTTACAGCGTTGGTAAAGTGACTAAAGCCGAGCCACCAGATCAGGATTTTTCCTTCGGGATAATGTTGCTTACCATAGTGAGATGGTTAGCAATCTTGTTTCACAAACCAATTATTTACATTAAGGCTTCCGGTTCTCACTGAGTGCAGCAGAATTAAAGCCTTGTGCCAGACTAAGATAAACTCAATCAATGCCTATAGAGTACCTCTGTGTGGAGTAATTGCTAGCAGGCTAGTCTAGTTGTTTATAATTTTGTAATGAGTTCGATTCTTACTGGAGGGGTCGTCCTATTGTAGTCATATAAGAAACATTGATGACGAATTACTATTACTTCTACTTAGTATGTTCTATTATCAGTGGATTTAGTTGGATGGAGCAGCAAATCATAATGTCTAGTGTTTAATCCCCTCTTAGAGAAATCTATTTAGTGTTCAATCCCGTGTTAGAGAAATCTATTTACATTTAAAGCTCAGTTAAGTTTTAAATATGTTACGGGTTACACATTCAAGAAAATGAAACGGTAAAATTAATTCAGATGAAATGATGAATCCATGACAGGTCTTATAACCCGAGCCCTGGGGCTTTACAGTCGGATTATGATTGGATTATCACATTTCATGCATCACCGCTTGTTAAATTAAACAGCAAAAACTAGTCAAACCAATTATTACGGATGACTAAGAGAATAGATCAATAAGTCCGTAGTCTTCTGCAGGTATGAGCTGAATTTGAATTTAAATATTTCTCTTGATGATCATTTTTTTTTCACTAATTTTCGTTTAATACAAGGTATTTAATCTGAATGTAAAGGTGAAGATTATGAATATAAAACGGAGAGATAACAATTGACTCTTGCCTTAAGAAGATTAAGATTTTAGAATTCATGGAAGCATCCAAGCGGGAGTCTGTTCCACAAAGTAGCAGTTTTTGTTAAAAAAATAAATAAACCATCCTCCTTACAAATGGGATATAGACTAACTTCCTCCTTACAATTGGAATATCGAGGAAATGAGGCTTATTCGACTCCGTGGACGTACCATAATGAGTCTTAACTGTAAAAGTCTGATTTGGCGAAGAGAATTAAATGGAGCGTTCATCTGAACATTTGTCATGGAAATAGCGACCGGGTAACGATAGGCTTGCAACGTTGCGTCTGTCGAAAAGAAGCGTTCGAATAAAAAGTAAGTCATCTACAAGGGATTTAAAACCCAATCCAAGCTGGAAAGTGAAGATTAAACATCTCCTGTCCAGATCTGGTAGTAATACTCCATTTATTTCAATACAATACAAAACGCTAATCTCCTTCAAAGTAGGACACTTCGACTTTAATGTCGTTGTTATAATACCCAAGCAACTTCTTGATGATTCTCTTCATAGCCCTCTAGTGAAGGTGTTCCGTGTCCTTTTATAGTTTAAGTTCTCAAAATTTATCCATAGGAAGTCTTAAGCACTTCATATGTTTCTGATAATCTTTTGTATTAATCTCGGCAAAAACGCCGCGAAAACCTATGAAATGTTCAAAACTTTTTTATGGGTTAGCATTTGAAAGACGTGAAATCTATGAAAAAAAAAGCTGTGACGAGAATCCTGGAAACCTTCACATTGAAGGGCTACAAAGAGGCCAACAACAAGAGGATTCTACTTTGAATTAAATTAAAGTTGTTTTGTTTTGGAAATAAATAAATGTATTTTCTAAAATATTTTCAAAACTTCTTCAGTATACTTTGTACCTCTCTCACCCAGACTAGACTGATCTTGTAACTTCCAAGGTGATGTTAATCTCCCTTGTTCTTGAAAGTTCGATGCCAAATTTATAGCTGACCGAATACTCATCTCTGTTCCTAAAAAACTTTGAGAGAAAAACAAAACTTAACTATTCTTCCGCTTTGTTTATAAAGCTGAGTTCAAGAAAACACAGAATTACTTTGAATGAGAATAAAATCCCAAATGTTCTTGCATTTCCCTATAGTGTATCATTCTCTTAGTGTGGGTATCTCCACTAATTCGCGATACCTAAGGTTTAAAATATTTTTTTTAAATGAAAAAATTTTCTTGAAGCTTTCATTTTAGCTTTAACTGAAAGCTAAAGGATTAAATTTACTATTTCCAGTAAGCAAAATACTCTGGTGTATTTCAAACAGAAATTATATTGATTAGAATCGATTTTTTTCTTTTGCTAAAATAGCTGATTAGCGTCTTTTTTTCATCATCTTTCATCGCAGTGTAATTCTATTTATTAAAAAATCTGTCAAAAATAAAATATATTTTTCTGAAACTTTATTTGAAACTTTATTTTTTATTTTATGTTCGTTAATTTAAATTATAATTAATCTGTTTGAAACAAATATCATTTACTTTAAGTTGAAATAACACAGAAATGCATTATAAACTAAACAGTAGCTGTGTTTTCCACCAACAGTAGCCATGTTTACTTGTTTAACAAATAATTTAAGAAAATGACGTCATTGCCTCTTTTTTTTTTTTTTTTTTTAAGTACTCAGTAATATTGTTGGAAAATATTCTCCGTGATCTCATTTTAGGAAAGTTGATTTTTAAATTTACTATAATCATCGCTCTTATTTTCTGATAATGTCCTGTATGGTCGTCCATGCTTTAAAAAATAGACACATTTATATACATAAAAAATTCAATATTCATTTAAAAATCCAGGAGCTTAAAAATTAGTATTAAGCTTTACCATTTATGATTTGTAAATATAATTTTCACTTATTAATAATAAAGGCCGAAATTAATACAGAATTTTAAAAGATTTAAAACTTAAATTTTTTGGATGAAAATGTTTAAAAAATGAAAACAATTTTTCTAAAAATTCATTATTTATCAAGAAATTTTTCCTTAATACAATGGCGCCTTAATACATTTTATGTATAAAGCAATTAAAACTTTCCCTAATTAAATAATGTCACAGTTTTATTACATTTTTTATTATACGATTCGGAGCAGATTTTCGGTAAATGGTGTTGCTGTTTGACAAAAACAAAATGTTTACTAAAATTCTCTAGCGAGTCCTGCTTTTAACTAATATAAATATGAAGAGACTGAAAATTTAATTTCTCAAAATTGCATAAAATTAAGTAAGTTGGAATAACAGATGCAAAAAAAAAAATATTTTTACCAAGATTTTCTAAGTAAAAAATTCAAAAATAATTTAATTCATTTATGAATGTGCTGAAAGTTTTATTAAAATCCGACAATTATTTAATTTTTGCAAGAATTTCCAAAGCAATGTTTTTTACCGCAAAAAGGACGCCAAATTTCCCATATTATTCTTTGACCTACCCGTTGACGCTAGAAAAACAAAAATTTTAACCAAAATTTCGAACGTGCTAGAAAGGATTCAAACATTTAATAAAATAAAAAAATAATTTTGTGTTTTCACTTAATAATAAAATAAACATTTTGACGATAAAAACTTTGTTTTTTATCAAGTTTGGGGTCTTTTTCATCGTGCTATGCTCTTTTTTTTAGTGAAAAAGTGCAGGTATCTATCTTAGTGGCTCGCTTTTCTCAGCACTAATCATCAAAGGAATTTGAGATTAAATCTTAACGCTTAAATGTTATATTTACATCGTAATCCAAACTACATCTAACATTTCGAACATTAATTCGAATGAAATCAGTGTTTCTAACTTAGAATATGTTTATATATTTATCTTGTTACTACGTTTATATGCTTGCTTTCGGTAGTCGTTTGGCTGCCGAGTGTCCTTCCTATTGAAAGTGGCCCGCTAAGTGTATTTTTCTTGACTCGAGGGCTTTGAAGTGAATAAGAATGGCCAATGCGGGGCGTCGTTTGTTCGCTAAAGAACCAAAGTCTTTTGGTGGGCACCCAACATTTAAGGTGGGCAAATGTTATTGGCTTACAAGAACTGGTTTATACAAAAGAGCTGCGGGCGGTTTACGATTGTTCTTTACTTGGCGTGGGTTGTGGAGTGAAGTTCTAACTGGGAGGCATGAAGTTGAAGAGATTGGTGAAAAATAGACACGGTAATGAATACTAAATGACCAGGTGAAAAGAAAAGGCAAAGAGAAGAGAAGGAGTAGTCGAATTGAAAATGTAAGAAGGAAAAGATCGAAAAAAAAAAAAGAAATGAAGAGTGGTACAAAATGAAAAATGAAAAAGAAGTTTGCAAAATAGACTGAAGAAAGAAAATCAGAAATAATAAAATAAATAAATGTATTGAATTGAAAAATAAAAAGAAAGAAAGAAAGAAAAAAGAAAGAAATAAAGAAGGAAAGAAAGGAAGAAGGAAGGAAAGGAAGAAAGAAAGAAACATCGTAAAACAAGAAAAGAAAGAATGAAAGAACAATAAAAAAATAATAGAAAAAGAAAAACACGAAAACGAAAAAGAAGGAATAAAAGAACAAGTAGAAAGTAATAAAGAAAGTATTAGAAAGAAAAACGGAAAACGAAAAAGAATAAAAATGAAATAAAGAATATGAAAAGAAGGGAACGAAAAAGAATAACAGACACAAACAAGAAATGAAGAAAATAAACGAGCAGTAAAAAAAGAAAATAAGAGACGAGAAAATATGAAAATGAAAAAAATGAGAAGATAGAAAGAAAAAAAAAGAAATAAAGAAGAAGAAGAAGAAGAAGAAGAAGAAGAAGAAGAAGAAGAAGTTCTATTAGTAAATTCTGTTACTTTAGAAAAAAGAAATCAAAATTCTTGGCGAAGGACCGTCAAGAAGATTAGTTTTGGTAGTTGCGTTAACAACATTCCGAGGTTTAATGATGTCGTCTGTTTCTTTGGTTGCAACCAACCGACATTTCTTTCACTCTCAATGGCGCACTCGATTACACTTTGCTTGATCCTGCCCTTCTTTTGCAGCATTCTTTCTTTCCATTTTTTTCTTCTCTCTCGATTTCATCTTCCGTCAAGTTTCTTACACTTTTCTATCTCCACTTCACATTACTCTTTTTTGAAATTATTTCCCTTACCTCCTTATCTCCTCCACGCCATTTTGTTGTTTTCATTCTCTTTCAACAAAGATTCTATTCGAGCCAAATTCTCTCTCTCGTCAATGAATTCATCTTATCATATTTTCTCCTGCATTATTATGTTTTATTTCTAATTTTCTTCGTCTGGTTCTTATTCATAGTTTGTTATTCTTTATTCTCCTAATGTAATGCATCGTGTTACACTATTTTCAGCGTACAAGACGCATATTTTTACTAAGAAAAAGGGGGATGCGGAGTTCATAATCGTATTTGATAAGCCGCTCTATTTATTAAAATGTATGTATATTTATTTTCATTTACCGGCCTGAATATTCCAGAAATCTTATTAGAGAAAAATTTGCGCCCTTCCGCAGGAATGGAACGTATGTCAATCAGTGAAGAGGGAGTCATCGGGTAGTCCGGCACGTCTTACCGCTAATGGTGGCTCTTGACGTTGAAAGTGATCCAAATCTGACAAGTTAATAAAAATCCATTCTAAAAAAATTGCTTGGTTTGCGTTTAGATACGAAACTATTTGCATACAGATTATAAACACCAGGGAACAGATATATTGAATATATGGATTGCGTCTTATAAAGTAAAAAATAAAGGGTGTTTCATTAAAACGGATCAAAGTCAGCAGTAAATAAAACAGTGTTAATGGTGAAAATTTATTTATTTCTCTATTTGATCATGTTATTTAAGCCATGGCAATTACGCGTGAAAAATAATATTGCCCAAGGCTTTGGCGGCACACCTCCACTCGATGGTCAACATTTTTGATGACGTCTTTGCATAGTTGCTTCTCGATCTCACCAATATACCTTATTGTCTCATCCTTCAGCTGTTGAATTGTTGTTGGCTTGTTGACATAGACCTTACTTTTGAGATGACCCCAGAGGAAGAAACCTCAAGGCGTCAAGTCGCACGATCATGGTGGCCAATTGACATCGCTGTTTCGAGAGATGATGCGACCTGGGAACTCCTCATTGCATTTCTCTTTGAACGTCCATTTTTGTAATAGACTTCGATAGCTTAAACACGTTATTTGATTGTTAACTTTTCCAAGATTTAAGTTGTTAAATGTGAAAGAAAAAGAAGAAAATCATTAGACGCTTAAACTTAATTCACATTTAAAATCTGTCCAAGTTATTGGAACACTTTTTATTTTCCATTTGGCTTCATTTTTCTTCTTTCTCCTTTTATTGCGTTCTTTTTTTCTTTTCAAATTTCTTCCTTGTTTTTCAAGTATGCATTTTTAGCATATTTCTGTAATAATTACGTTCAATTTTTGCCTACCAATCTATGATTGGTATTTGAATAACAAAATGGAAAAAATCCTATGTGACACATTTCGACCACCGAAAGGACTTCTATAGACTAAATAATCTTTTTACTAATATCAGTACACATATTGCTGCAAGTGAGTTATTAAAAACAACAGTAGAAAACCGGAATTCGTTTAACAACAACTTTATTGCCTTTTGCTACATGGAAATATAATGTATTAGGTTGGTGCAAAAATAATGACGTAATAATGTCGTTTTTTGACGTTAAAAATACGTCAAAAAACGACATTATTACGTCATTATTTTTGCACCAACCTAATAGAATAGAAACTAGGGAAGAGAATGATTAGCCATGAATGACTGTTTTCACCAAAGGCTACTGCTCCTTCTGCTACTGCTCCTTCTGCTACTACTTGGAGTATTTTTATGTTTTTCGTCCGATGGCCGAGTCCAAACTTGCAGGGAAATATTCTCCTTTACAACACATATATAGAGGAAGTGAACAAAAGAGAAACGCTGAAAATGCAGGGACGCTTTAATTTCGATTTATTAGGTTGGTGCAAAAATAATGACGTAATAATGTCGTTTTTTGACGTTAAAAAATACGTCAAAAAACGACATTATTACGTCATTATTTTTGCACCAACCTAATATATTTTAAATTTCTGCTGTACGACGTCCCTAGAGGCATAACCTAGCCAATCTCATTCGGCTTTTGATTTTACTTCTATCTCACCTTCTAGTAGCAATAGTTTTGTTACGAAGTGCTATATGCTGCATGATCCTGCGTGTAAATATACTGTGGACACTGGTGTAGCTAGAGTGTGTGCTGCCCGAGGGAAACGATGAGTTTTATGCTCCTCCCCTACCCCCAACCCACCCACAAAAATGCAACATACTGCACAGTGATTCACTCATATAGATATATATATATATATATATATATATATATATATATATATATATATATATATATATATATAAATTCTACAAAGTAACTTTTTTTGCATTTTACATTTCTTGCTTTTTTCCATTCTTATACAGCAGACCATAAGTGCTGCCCCCATAAAAGTGTCGCCCGGATTGAACCAACCCCTAGCCCCTCTCTAGCTACGATACTGAGCAAAGGTGACAATGAATGGAAGGCATAAAAATCAGGGCAATTTCCATACATTTTCACCTTTATAAATTATTTCCTCTTTTAATTAAAATGGCATTCTTTACGATGAAATTATGTTCAGATTTGATATAATGAAGGGCTAAATGCACTGAATATATCAGTTTTTTTTTCTTGTCTATCTGTCTACCTCACTAGCTATGTTCAATATATATGATTAACGTGTATTTAGGCAGCTGGATTTCTTTTAAGCAGGTTTTCTTGTATAATACCGACAAGGTCTGTCTACCCAATTTGTTAAGTTTTTCAAAAAATACTAAGATCATCGTTCCAGTCCTTGTGAGCATGTATTTGCGAATGAGAACAGATGCAAAGGTGGGGTTTTCAATCTCCGGTCGCGGGAAAGCTGTGAGAGGTTATTCCTATAGTATGTTTAAAGCTGATAAAGTTTTGTAATTCATAGCACTGCCAGTGGTCGGTGTTCTAGCCCGGATTAAAAATCCAAATTTCGAATGGTGGTTTCCAGAGCAGATGAACAGCATCCACTTCTTCATTTGAAAGATTGCCGCAAGCCAGTCTTCTTCATACAATTATGCTTCGCCTACGTCTAAAAAATAAATATTTCTTTTCAGACCTTGGCACTTATATTCGGTGTTCCATTGCTTTCAAGTTCCATGGGCGAATCGGACTACCTTCTTTGAAACACATGGAACGGCGTCATCCAATTGGTAAGTCACGTGATCTTCCGTTTTATTCTCACGAATGCTTTCAATATTTTTGTATTAGGTTGGTGCAAAAATAATATCGTTTTCTCACATAGTAACATATGTGAGAAAACGACATTATTTTTGTCAGTATTTTGCCGTGTATACTCGTATATGTCTATATATATATATATATGAAAGTCATTAATTTTAAAGGAAAATTGGCAGTTGACATTTGCATGCATAATAGTTTCATTCAGATGAGACCCGTGCATGATGTTCATTTTTCCTTCTCTTCCTCTTCTTATATATGTACCATTTCCCTTCAGGACATGAACGATAATGGCTCTCCACAACTTCCTATCCTTTGTAACTCTTAGCAATGCTTGCCTTTTTTTTAGCATCGCTTCCACTCCCTGTTTAGCTATTTATATGCACAGTTTCGTTAGGGTAGTTTTCTGTCTGTCCCTCTTGCCTAAAATGTTCTGGGAGATTCACCGAGCTTCTTTTTTTTTTTTTTTTTTTTTCTCACTATCTGTCCCAGAAATGTCAAATGTCTCTTTCTGATTGTAAGTGTTCCCATTTTCCATAAAACTTCCTCGTTGCTCACGTGCTTTTTCCAGGTTTTTCTCAACCTCTTTCTGTAGAATCACATCTTTGTTGCCTCAGGTGTTCACAGGTTTCATATTCATTCTTTGCGTTGTTTGAAACGAAAATTTACCTGTTTTCTAAATACCGTACATTCTCGCTTATCATACAACTTTTGAAAAAATAATTTTTGAGCTGATTTTAAGGGGGTCGCATCATACACGAGATATAAAATTAGCGTATGTACTGCTGGCCTTGATTACGCCGTTGACCAAACTATATATCCATTTACTGTAGCCAAAAAGTACAACTGTTTTTAAAATACACGTGATTTTGTTATAACTGATGTTTCCCTTAACTGTATCCAATAATAATGCATGTAATAGAAATATATTAGTATCTTATTATAAAATACAAACATTAGTAAGTACGCATCTTTTTCATTGTTTACGTTTATAAGATGTTTAGCTGCTTCTCGTTCGGTTGTTTATGTCTGTACGAGTTTAATCAAAGAGTATAGCGTTACTAACGATACTTTTATCATTCTTTTTACTTTTTTAATTTCTTTAACTAAAAGATGGGATAAAGAGATAGAGGAAAAGAGGTTAGTCTGTTGTAATTTGGTCTCTGAAAAAAGGAACTTGCATGATACACGAGATACATGATAAAATCATTTTTTATAAGTGAAAATTTTTGGGTCACATGATACGCGAGATCGCGCGTTACACGAGTATATAGTGATTTGAGGTACTTAGTGAGGATCGAACTCATTACTTAGTCAAAATTGTTCTAGCGAGACAAGCTTTCTAACCATTATACCGCCACGAATATATACGGTACTTTGTTTAGCTTTTGGAACAAGCTGTATCGGAGAAAATTTAATGGTTGTCAACAACTAAGATTATCGATTATTCATGCTTTTGCCTTTGTCTTACACTTTGTTGTTTCTTTTGATTCCCTTTTTTTAACCCTTGACTAACCGTTGCTCAAGCGAGTTTTTTTTTTTTTTTATCTTCAGTTTATACAAACAAGGTTTCGTTTCAAATACGAAAACGGAATAAGGAATACAAAATTAGTTTCTATCACCTCCTCTCTTTCATACTTCTCTTGATCAATCCCTTCATAGAGAATTTCATTTTATCGATTTTATGCTTTTTGCATCGCAATGTACTTTTCAGTCGTTCGCTTATTATCTCGATATCCAGGCAGTAAGAAGGCTTACGACCATATCACGTAGAAATACCGATTTTCGTACGATCACCGAAGTTAAGCAACGTCGAGCCTCGTTAGTACCGAGGTCGGTGACCGCTTGGGTAGACCAGCTGCTGAAAGTCTGGTGTATGTAAGTGGTGTAATGAATAATAGGTCAGGATTGTTAATCGGAGAGTCGAGTTTTAATTTCAAGTGGATTCATGATATTAAAAAATATCCTTACAATCTAAAAATATTTTTTTTGACTAAATAACCCGAAAACGATTAATAAACCGTGAAAAACAACTCAAAATCAATCAACCAGACAATAAGATTGCCTCTCGAGGCTTTTTGATTACATCCATTCTCTCCCTCCCCATTCTCTTTATATATATATATATATATATATATATATATATATATATATATATATATATATATATTGAAACATATTTCATTGAATAATATAGACATATTATTTCTACCTATTTTTATACTGATCCTTTCCAGTTGTCTAATCAGTTTCTTGATGTTGAGACTAAATTCATCATCTTTCTCATTATTCTTTAGCTTTTTTACTTCCATCTTTACATCGTCCCGTTCTCTATTCCTTGGTTAGTCAGTTAGGTGCCAATCGTGATACACGCTTATCTTTTCGATACATGATTGATGAGGCAGTTTTTTTTCCCCGTGGTAGGTTGCCATTTCTTTCTGCAGTAGACCAATTGCCATCCAAGGCTATAGAACCGGTTTGTCCTGCTGTTTACCCATAGAAGATGAAGATTCATACATTTCCCCAATGGTATTAGCACGTAAATAAATGTAATGGATTTGACTGGATTTCGAACTCGGCTCTCCAATTCCTCAATTCGCTTGGGAATACCAGCTGCTGAAAGCTTGGTGTATATAAGTGGTATTTGCATTGTTAATCGGGAAGACAAGTTCTAATTTTGCCATCCATTATTCCACCGGTCATTTCGACTCAAAGGCGCCGAGGATTGAACAGATACTATCGTACTCTTGGCTGTCAATTGTATCGTACAGGAAAAGACAAAAAACAAAAACATGCAGAATAACAATACAGGCGCTAAATGAATCAAAGAAAAACGTGAATGGCAATATTGTTTGTCGTTGCTGGAACCTAATAGCATTCAGTATAAACTTCTATAACGATAATTTTTTTCGCTTTTGGTGCCCGACTCCCTGACACTTATTGCAGCCTCGGTTCACAAATTGCTACTACTAAAACATTTCAGAGATTTACCTTAAAATACTGAACACTTTAAAAATGGGTTCGGTTATAAATCGTAAAGTATATTAGGTAGATGTAAATTTAATGAAGACCAGAATATGATAAATGAAAATCAAGACGACTGAAATTGACAGCGAGATGAGGGAAGCTTCTACGATAATGCTCCCAATTATTTCCATTGAAATTATAACAGATACCAGGAGCCAATTAACATTATTCGATAGAACAGGGCTTGTGCTGCAAAACGCTGTTATTCTCCAAAGTCACTCCTATAAGCTTATGAATTTTTGTGGCGGCATACATTACGTAGATAGACTCGTCTGGTAGTGGCTTGTCACATACATTACTGTTGCCACGGATTAAATAAAATATTTATTGCCTATTGACTGTGCTCACATCCATTGTTTAATCTCCATAAAGACAATGCTTTGCTGGCTACATCCCTGTATATTTTAAACGATAAAATTCAAATGATTCTTTACCATACTAACAATATCCAGTTCTTCATAATGACTGAGACTAAATTACTTGGATAAAACCAGAATAAAGTATGAAGTTTAAGAAGTTTACCCACAGTTTTAAATAGAATCTTGTACGATAATTGTTAAAATACAATGAAAAAATAAAGCAGACAGATTTTATTGGCTGAATTTAACAAATTTGTATGAATTCTCTCTCTCTCTCTCTCTCTCTCTCTCACTATATATATATATATATATATATATATATACAAGACAAAGCATTTTTATTTATTAATCCGACAGATTTTTATCATTTTAAAGGTTATTTTTAGTGGGAGCCCATATTTATAAAATATAGATATATCATCAATAAGTCCAGTGTTTGAAAAATGGAACTCAAATATGGGCATACACTAAAAATGACATTTGAATTGATATATATATATATATATATATATATATATATATATAATGATAATAATATATAATTATATCAAAAGATTACTTAACTTTTAAATACCAATTTTATCCCGACTTCGAAGTTTCTTGGTAAAATTTACAGTCTTCAGTGGGTTTTGGTTTTAAACGATATTTCCAAATTTTTTTCAATTTGTTGATCAATCCGCTTTTTTACTCCGTTTTTTAGGCGCGTATTCATGAATTTAACGTTTTTTTACACGCTCTCATTCTTGAATTTTGCTTTTGTTTACCTCTTTTATTTTTTCAGCTGTAGATTGTACATTTATTCTTGGAAATTAAATTTTTTCTTTGAAATTAAATTAAATTTTTTATGGTTTATATAGAATTTGTTATGTTGTTATGTTATTAATTAAATTGTAATATTTTTTTTATTTGTATTATTAATTAAATTATATATTATGTTGTATTTGTATTATTAATTAATATTTTTAATTAATATTTTAATTGATTTATTATGTTTTATTACTATTAAAGTAACAAAGTAAATATTTGTTAATATGTCGGCATCAATCCATTATATTATTCTTCTGAGTTATAAATTAATTTGATTATTAAAAGTTAATATTGATAATTTTTCTTCTAAACACAGTTTACAGTTCTTATTCGTAATATTATATTGGAGTACGTTTTTTTTTTAATTTTCCATTTAACGATAATAGTTTGTTTTTTTGTTTTTTTGTTTTTGACACATTCTGTATTTTGATAATGTTGTGCTATTTGCGTATTTATCTATTTTAAATGACATCATATGATTCTTAAAACTTTTTTTAAAAGTGGGTTTGATTGCTCCTATTTAAATCTTTTCTTCTGCGTTGCTATTATTTGATACAATTGCTTTATATATTATATTAATAGTTTAACATTTATTATTATAAAGTTAAACTATTGATACATACATTCAAAAATAAATCAATATATATATATATATATATATATATATATATATATATATAATTCAAATAAATTAATCCAAGCCAATACATAAGTAAATAACAAATTAACAAATCACGAACGAACACATAAACTGAAGTGTAATAATAACAATTTACAATAGAATTATGAAGTTAACAAAAATGCATCCGGTTCCACAGTTATTTCCACTCGACAGTCCATAGAATAATTCGAAACATAACCGTCACCGCCCAAGAATATAACCATTAGAACAATGCAATAGACTACCCACAATGCATCACGGAGCTGTATATGTGAATAGTTGAGCAAAACCACAACGCACATAGCCTGACGATTGCATTTAAGCATGAAACAGACTGTCGACTCTGGGTGTTGACTTTAATGTCCACTTTTACACACACGCATACACACATATACACACAGACACACACAAACACACACACACATATATATGTCGTTATCCATTGAAACAAATTGGGTATATTTGTAGTGATTTTATAATATATTTATGCTATAATTTTCGAATAAATTTTATATATATATATATATATATATATATATATGCGTGTGTGTATGTGAGAGAGAGAGTATGTCCAGAAAAATCGTGTACAGAAACACATACATATACACACACACACACGCGCGAGCGCATATATATATATATATATATATATATATATAATATATATATACATATATATATATATATATATATATATATATAATATATATATATATATATATATATATATATATATATACTTAAGTTTGTGTTCGTTCAGGTGCACCTAATCGAACGCAAACACACACACACACATATATGTGTGTATCTGTGCGTGTTTGCGTTCGTTTCTCACACACATACACACACACACACACATATGTGTGTGTGTGTGTGTGTGTTCACCCAGGTGCCAGCGTTTCTGTACACGTTGCGAAAAAAGAATACAATTAAAACCTCGTTCCTAATCGAAGAACAAATGACGATATTCTATTGTCGCTGTTTTACATTTTCTTTTCATTTTTTTTTTGTATTCTTCATTTCTACACGCACGTATCTGAAATCAAAACGTTCATATCGATGTCTAGATTTCATGTTTATTGATTTAGCCTTTATTTTTTCTTAATTGTATTTGATCGTGATTTAAACAATAAGATATTCGTGTTCAGAAAAAAAAAAAAACGATTTTATATTATATTATAAACTTGCTGACTTACACGCTGCTTCCAAAATATTTTCGTATTCGAACCACTGGAGAGCACCTGTATGTTTTTTTTTTTAAATCATTAAGAATGCTCTGTCAATGGTATGTTTCAAATCTCTTCTGAATGTTTTTTGGTTATTGCTGGTCGTATTCTTTTCTCCCGTGCCTTTTAGAACGTCAAAGTCGACAACTGAGGGTTATTGACTTCTGGATTTTATTTCAAGGGAGATAGAATCACCATTAAAATGGTTAACCACCAGTTTTGTACTGTACGGTCAGATATTATTTAATTGCCTACCAATCCCAAATTCTTGAGGCGCGATCGAAAATAATATTGCAAAATTATCAAAATACTTCAAGTCGCAATTGTATCACCTGAAGCAAAAATTACAGTTGGATAGTTTTGAGTAGTCACCCGTCAATTTCGAAAGATTATATAACTCTACTATTGCAGGAGCCTGCTCAGACATATCAATAGAGCCAACTGCTATGCTGAGTGGATCTTCGTTACAGTTTCTTAGAGAGAGTACAAGATGACGTAATCAGTAACTGAACTACTACATTAAAGTCGAAACATCTGGGTCACGTACAACCATTGCGGACTCAAGAATAGTTCCTCTATCCAATTTCACTCAAATGGTTTGCATCAACTTCTGCTACGTTTTTCAAACGGCGTCGCACATTGGCTTATATTATCGACAAGATACCTACTTGACAAATCGGCTAAGTTGAGATTCAAATCTGGTTATTATGGGAAGAACGTTCTAACTACTTGGGCACGCGCCCATAAGTCACGGGGTGCGTGACTTAAGGGCACACACATACCCATACGCACACACACGCAAACACATGTGATGTCTATGCGGTAGTTAAAATTCCTTTGTCTGCATCCTGTTTTATTTGGGAAGCTGGACGTTTGAAATCGTTTAGCGTGACGCCATGTGCAACGGCTGTTGGAACAAAGCCTCACAAAAAGAATGTGTTTTATTTATTTAATTAAAATTTCTATTATTATTTCTGCGCACTCGATAAAAATTGATAAAGAAGCTATGATCCCCAACAAGGTTTATAAATGTGTCCGCCTTTGTAGGAGAAACCACCTTCCGGCAGGTTTTAGACTGCTCGGCCTCAGACATTGTCACAGCCCAGTAAGTCTTTTTTATTTATTATTTTATTTTATTATCATAATTAAATATGTACACTCATTAATTATATCATACGCACTATATATATATATATATATATATGTAAGCAAATATTTGGATATAGATCCGACAGTATGAAGAAAAATATACGGAAAAAAACAAACAAAAATCCTTATATGCAATTATATCCATCGTCTTTGTCATGTTAAATTGATAATGTTAATTATATTTTATGAATATGTCCTGAAGATGGTTTATTAGACCGAAACGTCCGACGTTGACATTATATTAACATTAAAACAGCATAATTGCATATAAGGATTTTTGTTTGTTTTTTTCCGTATATTTTTCTTCATATATATATATATATATATATATATATATATATATATATATATATATATACACTCACACAGAAGTGCGATGAATAATTTATCGTCTAAATTAGGCAAAAATGAAAACAACATTAACGTCTCAATATAACAGATATATTTACCAAAATTGCACAAAAAGTATCTTGAAACAGTAAAGAGTAAGTTTATTCAATAAAATCGCCATTGGCTTCAACCACAGCCTCCAGACGACACCGGAATCTCCTGCAATTCTTTTGGGCAGTTTCCTTGTTTAAGTTGGTGAATGCTGTCATAATCCTTGCGTTCAGTTCATCTTTGGTCTTACAAGGAATTTTGTTGATCTCTCGCTCAACTGTGCCCCACGCTTAATAATCTAAGTCGTTGCAGACTAAGGAATTAGGTGATCAGATGTAAAGAAATTGTTTGACAATCATTCTCCTGCTTGTGTGGCATGCTGCAGACTCCTGTTGCTAGACATAGGGTCTTCCAGCAGCCAAATAGGACACTTTGGAGTAAATGTCTATAAAAATAAATGTAAATAAATTTGGTACATACTAATATAAAAATAGCGAAGTCTACAGGATTAAATATTTATCCATTTTGTTATCCCGGGCATTGTATAATATTTTTCATCATTTCACACGAAGCAAGGTAATAAAGACACTAAGACGCAAAGGGTAACTGAGTGTGAAAGATTAGAAAAAGAAAACATTATGAAGGAGAGATAACAATAAAAGAACAGAAATTAAGAAGACAGAAGATAACGATTTATTTAAATTTTTGAAGATCAATGTTCACTGGACGGAAATATGCTAGAAGAGAGTTTCTTATGCGAGAAATGAAAGAGAAGAAACTGATAGTATAGAACTTACGGTTATATCCATCCATTTCAATTGTCAAACGGCCAATATAGCAATACGCTTACATGCGTTCCTGGGGAAAACATCCGACACTACACAAAAAACTGAATTTATTTATTTTTCAGAAAGTGTCGAATTAAGTTCTTCATATGCATAGAAACATTACCAACTCCTTAAAAATAAGAAAAATAATATTTTACATTATTTTCCGCAATTACAGTAATGTCGCACTTATTATCTGAAAGTTGCACTTGGATCAGTTATTTTAATTTCAATAAAGGTGCAATTAATTTACAAATTTACTGTAATTATTAAACAATATAGTTCATGCCACTTTGACGGAAAATCTACCAGTAAAAAAGAATTCTCTTATCACTATATTTGTATATAAACGCAGAACCTTAAAATATAAATTCAAACTCAGCGTTGCGACTGCACGTTCCAAAACAATAACACATTTCTCATAGCATTTTTCGGATTCCAACTCTATTTTCGTTGTCCACTTATTACAGAGAGTAAAAACAAGAACAAAATCTATTTCATACCTGAGGATGTCTGTAGGAACAGACGAAAGCTTGTAAAAATAATAAGACCTTATGCAACTGAAATTTATAAAACAGGATCTTTTCATTCATAAACAGGTTCGGGGTTTTGGTATATTATTTGAATTGTTCGCGAAGATGGATTTCTCGCCATTTAAATCATTAACCTTTGTATCATTAACCTTTGATTTTTGTATGAATAATTCATGAATTTGTCAATTAATTGCACCTTTATTGATATATATATATATATATATATATATATATATATATATATATATATATATATATATATATATATAAATATATATACATACATACACATACATATATATATAAATTTCCAAGAGGATAGAATCCCCTCTCTAGAGCTTTCATTTGACTCACATTTGTCCCCCACTCTCATACATACACTCTCACTAAATTTTATTTTTTATTCCTGGAGTTATTTTTTCTGATTTCTTTTTGAATTTGTAGGTCAAATGAATGGGATTGTAATTACGATTCCAATATAATACATTATAATCATGGAATATTAGTGTTTAAGCCTTCTTATCATATATATATATATATATCTATATATATATATATATATATATATATATATATATATATATATATATGTATGTATGTATCTATGTATATAATGTGGGCATTGAAGTCAACACTCAGACGTGACAGCCTGATTCATGCTTAAAGGCAATCGTGATGGCCTGATGATTGCGTGTAAGCATGAAATAGACTGTCACCTTTGGGTGTCCACTTCGATGTCCACTTATATATATGCTCTACCCCTGATACTGAGCACTTAACTCGTAAATAATGTACTATAAAAGCATATTTTATGATATATATATATATATATATATATATATATATATATATATATATATATATATATATATATATGTATGTATATACGGCACAGACAAACAGTTTTGCTGTATCACAGCTCATCAGTGTGGTAAACATCCGATCGATTCAGGCTTGGATAACTAGATAAATATTCGTTAAAAAGAGCTCTTAAACAAATAAATTGCACCTTTTTGGAGAATATAAATAAAAAAAAATGAACTTCTATATTTAGATAAATCAGACTAATTGTACGTAAGAATAACATCCCAACATTAATGATGGCTACCACCTGGTTTTGAGAATAAACATCACAAGACATCGTCGTAACTGGTTTTTCTTTCTCTGGTTACATGGTGATCATTTTTTCAGTTGGTGGAACTGGACCAATGCAACGTTTTCCTCGATTTCATGTACAGGCATTGTTTGATATCATACAATATTCTATTTTTGTATGCTTAATGGCCATCACTGGACGCTGTCAAGTTGCAGGCGTTTCATCAGATTTTTTTCTTCTCCTATGTGGATACCCTAACGTAGGCTAAGAAGTACATCATTACCAGTGAGCCTACTGCACGCATAGATCGAGCGCTTCATTCGTTTTTTATGACTTATCAACCCTTAAAAACCGGAAAATAAAATATTTTAAGATTGTAAGAAATTTTCGGAGATAATAATGATTTACTAATACAAGTTCTATAGAGTTAACCCATAGCTGGGGTAGTAATGGATTCACACCTTTCCCAAGGGTATTTGCGAATCAATGAATAAAACGAACCCGATTGGAATTGGAACACGTCCCTCCTATCTACGATTCCGGGCCATAATAACACAACCTGCACATCTATGCTAAAAGCCATCTAGGTACTGACCAGGTTCAACGTTGCTTAACTTCGCTGATCGCATCATGATATGGCCGTACGTGACAAACTTTATACTTGCATCAATTATATATATATATATATATATATATATATATATATATATATATATATATATATATATATATATATATATATATATTCTTATACTTCAAACTTTAATAGACGCTCTGTGTTTTACACCTGTCACTCTGTGCATCGATAAAACGTAATAAAAAAAGTGTCCAGCAAGGTTCAAAATTGCGTCCGCCTTTGTAGGAGAAACCACCTTTTGATCCGGCAGGTTTAAAATGCTCGGCCTCAGACAGTGACACAGCCCAGCAAGTTTATTGCGTCTTTTTCAAACACCTTTATCTACTAAATGTAATGTTTGAAGTAATAAAAGCGAGCGATTAAAAATAATTCTAGTGGTTAGAACGTTCGCTTTCTGACCATGAGACCAGGGTTCGAATCTCACCATGGTCGATTTGATGTTATCGGTCTGGATTGGGGAACGATCCCAGCGTGCGGCACCTTTGGAATGTGCATAAAAACCATACTACGAGTTGACCCAAGTCTTGTGAATAGACGGAACACATGAGGTCGTCGATAGCTGTGCTAGCACGATGTCACAAGTCATCGTGACCGAGGGCTTGAGTGTGATGGTGTTGTTCAAATTGTTGAGCATTCTAGATAACACGCTCTCTCCCAGAAACGGCAGCTAATGTCCGCTCGGCATAGTTGCAGTATAAACCAAAGGGGGGCTCTGTGTGTGTTGAACAAACACAAATGTGACTGAACGAGAGTCTGCAATAGGGATTGGCTAGTCGGCCTTGTAGATGAGTATCTTTGTATACGAATGGCCAGCTATTGTGCCACAGAAATACCTCCCACATATATCCACATTAGCTAGCAGAAGGCATTATTGCCTCTAATGTCTTACTATTATGTAGGAGGTATTTTTGAGAGATATATGTGGCAGATATTTCTGTTGCACAACACACAAACATATATATATATATATATATATATATATATATATATATATATGTGTGTGTGTGTGTGTGTATGTGTGTGTGTGTGTGTGTGTGTGTACTGAAGCATGATTTATTGAAATCAACTGAAAAGATTTATCTGTTTAATATTCATTATATTTTTCCAGTTTACTTATTAGATTAAATTTATTCGAATAGTTTTTCTTTATAAATCGCATCTGGACATGCGACAGCTAATACGCAAACTGGAAAAATATAATAAAATTTAAACCCACATACAAGACCTATCTTATCGATTTCAATAAATGTTTGAACACACGCACATACACACGCGCATATATATATATATATATATATATATATATATATATATATATATATATATATATATCAATGTATATGTGCGTGTATGTGTGTGTGTTTGTGTGTGTTTTTGCTTGATTAATTGTAATGTTATTTTTTTTTTGTAACAATTTGATTTTTTCCTCCATATTCACACCAAAAAGTGCGCAGTATTTGGGTCGATTTTAATCTTCCCTTTCCTTTTCTGCATTTGTAAAAAAAAATATTGCTTCTATGTCTTATCTCGTTTGCAGGCTGATAACAATAGGGCGCCGGTGCAATATGTATGCCCATAAGTAAAAGAAAGTGTTTTGATTATTATTATTATTATTATTATTATTAAAAATATTTGACTTTTGCCTTCTTGGTTTGATACCGAGGAAATCAACAAAATTGTTGTGACTGCTTGATGCTGGCAAGTTTCTTGCTCTGCCTGTCATATTGAAGTTTCGGTGATCTGCTATCATTGTGTAGAGTTATGAAATTATATTATCTGATTTACAAAATGTGCCTAGCATTTTTCAATAGGTGGCGTATCAACACGTGATTTCCTTTCATACATGACATATTTATTACAACTCATACACACCCACTGACTCATATATAAATATATATATACTGAAAGGTAATATTTCAATGCTTCTTTCTATACAAATCGTGATAGGATTATAAATTTTAAGTATGTTTACGTTAAAAGTGAACACACATACACTATGAAAAAAAAACTTGTATATAAAAAATCTGTAATCAATCAATTTCTCATAACCACTGACGAGTGGACGGAGTAGTTCCTGGAGAATCCGTCTACGAAACACTGGAGTCGGGATGCTGAAGGTAATATCAATCAGCTAAGTGACAAACCTTTTAATTATTCATATATATATATATATATATATATGAAACGGCCTAAGTCAGACAATTATTTTAATATATTTTCTGTTTACACGTTATTTTATAGATACAAATAATTAAGTAGATGTTCTGTTTATAATAAACTGTATTAAGAACATTTACCAGCATGAATATACGAGAAATGTCATAGAAAATATTCGTCCTCCGATAGGAATCGAACCTGTATCCTACACGGAACAGTCATATAGATTGACGTGCTACAGCTGTCACTTATTTACGTTAAAATATTTTCCGATCAGATATGAGCGTTCGGGTGAAATCGTAGGAAGTTTGTTGTTTAAAAATACTAATTAGACTTTGCTAACCAGACTCTTCTTCTGTAGGTAAATGACGGTCCCGTGTAGGATACAGGTTTGATTCCTTTCGGAGGACACATATTTTTCCTTGAAATTTCTTGGACATTCAGGCGGGTATTATTTATTATATACAAAGCACTTACGTATAAATAACGCATAAACAGAATATATATATATATATATATATATATATATATATATATATATATATATATATATATATATCTATATATATATATATATAATACCGCACATTGAGTGCCGTGTTAAGAAATAAGTGAAGTACTCCACTATCATTACAGTTCTGCATATCAATATATCGACGAATGCGTTGTGCATGAAAATTAGAGTTAGGTTACCTCAGAGGAAAAAATGTATATATAGATGTGTGCGTTCGTGTGTATGTGCATTTTTGTAGATTTGAAGAGCATGGGAAATTTTTTTTTTTGTTTGATAATATTAGCGTATGGGGCGGCATTTAAGCTAGCTCCTGTGGAGGTCAATTAATTGGGCCTTCATCACATTAGTTAGGGAGTAGCAGATGCGATAGGCGACAATAAACTACAAAAGAACTCAAAATTGATCGCTGCATTTAAGTATTGCATTAATATCTAAGCTTACCTTTTAAAAGTTCAACGATAATTCCGCCACTTAATTTAAATACAATTTGATGTATGTAGGCTTTACGTTTCGTACAAACATTTATCTTTATTTCATGGGTGACTTTCGTTGGATTTCGCACTTAATTTTGAGTATTCCCAAATTAATTTCCAAGTAATAAAAAAAAAAAAATCAAGTAAAAAAAATTGCTTAAAACAATCACAGTAAAGAAAAATTGCCAATCAAAATTTTTGTCAGGATTGCGTGTCCGGACCCGGCCTGGAATATTTTTAATTTGCTCACGGAATCGGCCTGATTCCAAAATGATGTGATAGCGTCTTCAACGCTGAATACCCCACATTTAGAGACCTACCCCTAAACACAAGCAAAGCGATTTGATATCAGGTTGAAACAGAATAGTCCATGTATAAAAATTATATTTTCCAAGATTTTGGTTTTCAGAATCTGTAAAAACAAATTATGTACATGCATATATGTAATATTTGACTTAGCGTAGGTATTTTCAGCATAGACTCTGCACTCATTTTCACACCAGCGCACCAGTTATGTCGATCAGCAAATTCATCGGAGATATGTCCTCTTAGCCGGGTGAAGATTCGCATTTCATCCAATATCAATGACTATCCTCGATTAGTAAACACGTGGTTAACCCAGATACGCCTCACGTGTCTCCGTGTAGCAAAAACTGTATGGCGTGTAGGTATATAAACATCCACTTAAGAGGGAGAGAAGACTGTCTCTTACACCCACACAAGATTGTAGGATCCATGATTGGAAACTGTCTCGGAGACTCAACTCAGCACCTGATAATTGTGTTGTGGATGAAACTCCGAGTTGTGCTACCGGTGGGCAATAATATGTATATTTACTAATATATATATATATATATATATATATATATATATATATATATATATATATATATATATATATATATATATATATATATATACATATGTGTGTGTGTGTGAGTTTGTGTTTGTGAGTTTCTGTGTATATATATCTATATATATATATATACACTACAGTCTAAATGATAATTTTTAAAATTGGTCCAAAAAGTAGTTGTTTTGTACTTTAAATAAGAGAAAATTATTACCCATGGTAAAAAAAAAGTGATACATGACTTTTTATTAAAATTTATTATGACAAAAAAAAAAAAGATCCATTTTATGATTAAATTTTGCTATCGTCAAAATATACTCCTTTAGCCTTGATTAATGCAGCACAATTTTTTTGCCATTCGTTGCAAAAGTTTCTCAAAGTATAAATTAGATAATTGATTCCATTTTTTTTAATGACTCTCAGAGCTCTTTATGATTTTTTTTCTTTTTTTCTTTTTTCTTTTTCATTCTTCTGTCAAGTTCTTCCCATGCTAATGATGAGTTTGGCTTCAAACTTTTTTAAAACTATATTGTATATATTCCGGTTTCCGAAATTTTGGTTTATCTTATTTGTACGAATAAACTGAATTAGTGTCTCTTTTCCCGTTATCCGAAATGGCGTAAATGAAGTTGCATTTAGCACTAGACTATAAAGGAAAATTCTGATAGTTCCCCAAAGAAAACAGCGACCTTCTTCTACATCGGTCTCTGGTGATAGAAAGATTTTTCGAGGTCTATCGTCTGCATTGATTGATGTGGAAGGCTTGAAATATGACGTTACACTTGACTACTTTTCCTCATACGGTTCTATGTAGGCGCTGAAAACATTATGTAAACCTACTCTAAACCTACTTGCGATTTCGAAATTAATGGCGTGCATTTTACAATCATTGCTGCACTGTTAGCCATAGTGTTATTTAGTTTGGGCTCTGGCAATGCTAAAAAATTGTACGTAGATAAAAATAGTAATTTATTTTTCGTATATATGTATAACCATTTTCTCAAATCAATGACTTAAAATGGTTTCAAGTACGTAAATTCTTTAGGTCTTAAAGAAAACAATATTTCATAGATTGGCTATCAAAAACCAGAAAAAAAAAACAAAAAACATGACTTCTAACTGCGACAACAAATAGCAAATTAGAAGGGAAAATAAATAGATGTTGATTTTTCCCTCTATTTTAAACAGTTACCTTGTTTATTATTTACATTATTCGGACTATTGTTCTCATCTTTGTCGCCATATTTATCACAACGTTTCGGCCGTTGTACGCTCCGGCCTTCTTCAGGTGGTTGGAATGTCGAACCGAACCCTTTATTTCGCTCACTGCTTAGCTTGTTTGTTCCTTTGTTTAGCGACACATCAACTCCTTATGGGTCATTTAATGCCGAAATTTAATTTTCTTAGGAGCATTAGTAATTTCTTTTACAAAAATGTATTGCAGGTAATTTTTGTTACTATGAAAATGTATTGCTGTTATTTTTACTATAAAATTTTTTATACTTTCATATTGTTTTGACCCCAATTTGGGGGTTAACTGTTTGTTTATAGCTGGGATCCTAACAGGATCAAGGTGAATCTGGGCACAACAGCAATTAAAACCTCTCGATCAGAGGCCTTGCTGCCGGATGTAAGTTTATCGTCATGGGCATGACGCTAGTGAACTTAAGAAAACTGATTTAAGAAAAAGAGTTTATAAATTTCAAAATACATGTTCAATAAAATCCAAATGTTTCCTGTATGGAAACGGCTAATTTCGTTATTATCATTACGTAATATCAGCCGACGAAAGGTTCTTTTTACGCAATTTCTGCTTCAACTTTTTAAAAATGTGTTGAGGGGAACTGTAACAAATTTGTTCTGCTCTTACACTCGAAACAAGTTGTCTCTTCTATTATAAGAAATGCGTTAATTAGACCTTAAAACATTGATGCGATTCAGAAAAACAAACAACACGAGTTTAAATTTCAAACACTGATCGGAAAATCTGTATGAATCACGTGTAAAGCATGATTGAGATAGACCCCCTCAGTACAACGTTCGATAATCCTAGGGAAGAGAAAACGTTGGGGTACTGGTCGATGGTTTTGTAAGTCATCCGACGAGACAGAGGAGGAAAACCAGGTCAAAATGAAGGACGCCGCTCTGGCTCGCTATCAGTTGTTCAATTTCCCCAAACAGTGCCGCCCATCTCACCGTTTTTCATCTCTAACCGCGGGGATAAGAAAACGAAGGCGTGATAATAGGTTGGTGGACGGCCTCCATGGAGAAAGCATCAAGTGTTTATTGAACGCCTCATTTATTATATACAATAAGTATATTGAACAGAGATGATACACACACATGCACACACACACACACGTACACACACACACACATACACACACATATATATATATATATATATATATATATATATATATATATATATATATATATATATATAAATACAGAGAGAGAGAGAGAGAGAGAGAGAATGCAAAGTATTTGGGAGTATATTTTTATCAGGCTAATTTAATGTTCGCAAAATTTTAGAAATGTCGTTGATCTTTCTGATGTATTAATATGGCAATTTCCAATCTGACACTCAGATCTAACTAATTTCTTGAAAGTAACCAAGTGAACAGGAGGGAAGATTGGTAATTCTGCCCGGGAACCATATAGGTAACCACTGTGGTGTGCATCAAGTTATTTTCGTATTCCGGATGTCTTGAACAATCCTTAAATGTTACGTCATACTGACCTACTTCTTCCCGCCAGACCTCAGTATTAATGCCATGGCCTACGGTGAACAAAAACGAAGGGATTACGTGTTCCATCACATCGCTCACACGTACCTGCTTCACGTGACCCTGATTTTAATCTCTGGAACTGCTATGTCTGGGAATCGTCGTCAGTGGCAGCACAATACGAAAAAGTCTTGAACGAAAGCCACTTGATTCAGACATGCAAATGTAGTCGGTGTTGGGACGACATTGAGCCAATGCACGAGGTTAAAGATGTTTTTAAGTAAATAAACATTTTTCTATTTTTTTCTCTGTTGCGTACAATTGATTTTTTGAAAAATAGACTGGTTTTTTCATTGACTATTTGGATTTTTTAAATTTATATTGCAATAATTGATACCACTCTGTGAAGGCGACATACATTTGTCTTGCTTTTGTCGGCATTTGTACCGTCCTTGAACCTAACTCGAACTGTAGTAGCATGAATTTACACAAGTTTCATAATTGCCAATACAACTGAGCTTCTTGTCGAGTCTCTTGGTGCCCTAAACCCCGAGACATTACTGGAAGGCATTATGGAACGACACATTCGATGGCGTCAAGGGCTTCTCTACAATCGTGTGTAAAGGTGATTTTATAGGTTTCCAGGGTAGTTGACTTCTGTAAGATGATTGAAGTATACATCGAATAACACATCGAACAAACTACTGACGAAAACCGAGAATAACTATTGAAACGACGGGGGAGAACTGAATTGTTAAAATATTGGAGACGTTTGCAGCAGTTTATAACCAGGCCCAAATTTAAAAGGATAAGATTATTGCGTATGATCTATTCGCGGTAACGAAACCTACGTATTACCCTTGAGATCGCAGTTGACCTACCCACAATGCAACAGAAAGATAGCATCATTTTCTGTCATTTTCTATAAAAATGTATTTTTTTTTTTAAATTCAGGAATTCGGAAGTTTCACAAATTGACAGCCTCCAACCTCTAGAAAAATTGATATTATAGCTCCTGTAAAAAAAAATATCAGCGTAATTATGGACTTTTATTGTTGTTCAAACATGTCTCATTGAATAATATAGACATATTATGTATTTGTTTTTCTAATAATCATTTCTAGCTCTCTAACTATTTCTTGATGTTGAGGTGAAAATCATTAAGGATGATGCCGTAGATTTTCCTACCCAAATACTTTCGATCTCTACCAAGATCATCCTCATACAAACTCATTGTAACTGTAATCGTTGTGATGGTGATTTTTAAAAACACGTGAACGCCCTCTGTTATATTTAAAAAATTATCAGTTGTAGCTATGTAATTTTGCAAATATATATATATATACCCTTCTTCAAACGAAACTAATAACTGATACAACAAAATACAGCGATAATGAACACGCAACCACCCCTTGTCTGGATGAATGGATTTCTCTGTATCCTTGGAAACGTGAATTATGAATTTTTGCAGTGCCTTTAAATCACAGTAATTTTAAAAATAAGTTACTCCAAAATTCGCTTCAGGATGAAATGGAACTAATGTCTTTGGTTTAATTACAAAATTAAATTCGAAGCTTTTAGCTTCCATTTTTGAAACATGGTTAGAACTGTGTATCGAAAAAAACATTTTAAATCAGTTAATTTATAATATTAATGTTCTGTATATTTACATTGAGCACTATTTTGTAAAAATAAAAATATCTATAAGAACAGTGGATTATATAGTTTACTGTTCTTTCTTTCTTTATATATATATATATATATATATATATATATATATATATATATATTGGCTGGAAACTCGTATGCAAAGATACCCGGGCGGCCAGCCAATCCCTACTGTAGACTCTCGCTCAGGCGCATTTGGGTTTGCTCAGTACCCACAGAGCCAACCAGTGGTTTATAATGCGACTCTGTTGAGCAAACCTTAGTTACAGATTCTGGAAGAGAGCATGTTTTCTAGAATGATCAACAATCTGAACAAGGCCGGCACAGTCAAACACTCATCATGATGACTTGTGACATTGTGCTAGCACAGCTATCGATCGCCCCTAGTGTACCGTATACCCAATTTCACTCACAAGACTTGGGTCAACCCGTGGTATGATTTTCAGGCACTTTCCAAAGGTGCCGCACGCTGGGTTCATCAACATTAGCATTAGGAAGTCTCCTTCCTGATAACTTCATGGTGGGACTCGAACATATATATATATATATATATATATATATATATATATATATATATATATACACAAAGGGAGACAGAGAAAGAATTTAGTGACTTCTTACTGTAATGGTGAGATAAAGGATTTGTTTTTAATTAACAAATATTTAATTTTCAACATGATTCCATTACTTGTGAAAACGCTTACCCCAGCATTTGTCCATTGAACCCAAATATTGAAAATTATACAATCAAAAGTTCAGACCGAAATTTAACTAATACTTACATGAGAACTTATTGATTGCTCAGAGTATACCAATATAGATATTAAAATATTTACATATACATTCTTTAGAAACGCGCACACATCAACACAATGAATATAACTATATCTATTTTCTCTCCCTCTTCTCCCCGCTCTCTCTCTCTCTCTCTCTCTATATATATATATATATATATATATATATATATATATATATATATATATATGAACACAAATAATAAAGCGAAAACCTGCAGAGTTATAGTCATAATTTCTTCCCAGCCATCCCACCAGTCTGCCTGCAGGAGAAAATGGACGCGTGGTCTTCCGTCCGATTTTCTGCTTTTTCTTCCCGCAACGATTCAACGATGTCAGGCAAAATCGATTGAACCAGTCGTTGTTAGCCTTACTGTGCATGCGCAATTTATCGAGCGCGGGAAATGCAGGAATTGCTCCTCGCTAAATGTAATGGAATCATGTGTTTGCACATGGAAGTATCTGCATGACATTCCACGTATACACACAAATATACAAAGAAAGACACTGAGTATATATAGATTGATAGATAACTTGAACATGGATAGATGTATACACAAACAAATATATATTCATAGAGAGAGAGGGGAGAGAGAGTGTGTGTGTATGTGTGTCAGTGAGAGAGGAATAATGTTTTAAAATATACATGGTTATTAAATTACGAATATTCTGGACAAAGTTTATGCTCCAGACATAATTTGTATTCTAAGTCAATATAAGTAAATATATATGGGTCACGTAGCAACGCTTGTCTTAAGCATAAAAGCCGTTGGAAGATAAATTTTATTTGTAATACACAATATTTTTCTGATTTTCTTCTGTTTTTCACTTTGCTAAAAAATAATTTGAAACCCGAGATTTAACGAGAAATTTATTCATTCAAAAAGAATTAAATTTGAACTTCGTTATGTTTAAATTTTAAAATAGAGAAATTAATATCATTAATCCGTGATTCCGTTGTTCGTTTCTTTCGATGTCCCCCTGCGACTTGTAGCTTTGCCCAAAGGTAAAACCGATACTGACAAGAGTATGGATGAGCCAGCTGATGGTGATCCCAAAAACGGACTTTCGGATTTGAAAGGGACAGTACGATAATATGGGAATTTTAAAAGGGGTCGCATTGACGGGACTAAGGCGTCATTACTGTATGCGTCATTTTGTATGTCGATAAGGAACCTCCATAACACCAAAAAGATTTGAACCTACGCCCCATTTGTAGGAGAAACCGTCATTAGATCCGACATGTTCTAGACCAAGATTTCTTAACGTGGGCCATGAGATATTTTCAGGGTCCACAAGGCCAAGTGTGAAAAATGGGAAGACCACAAAAAAAGGACTCACAATATATATATATATATATATATATATATATATATATATATATTTTGTGTGTATTTAGGCAGCATCTTTTCATTCATACACGTATCATTAAATAATATAGACAAGTGTCGTCTATTTATTTTATGCAAATTATTTTTGTAACGTCTGACAAATAAGATGCTTTCTTAGAAATCTCAATACTAAGCAAATTATTTAATGTTATTAAACTAATCAGACGTTCCGAAAAATTTACATAAAATAAATAGACAACACTTGTCTATATTATTTAATGAAACGTGAATGAATATATATATATATATATATATATATATATATATATATATATATATATGGAGTATTTTGTAATTAATAATTATTTAAAATAGAGCATTAAGTTTATTATTAAGTTAAATATTAAATTAACCTTAACCATTTAAGTACTTATTGATTGCAATTTTTTCATCTGTCTATGCAAAATAGTTTAGTTTTCAATTACTTAAAATTTAAAACTCATAATTTAAAGTTTAAATTGAGGTATATTTTCGCCAACTTGTCTTTCAAATTTGAAAAGCTAAATGTCCTGAACCAAGAGCTCCAAGGATATGACTCCACCCTGTTTTCCGGGAAACTGTTTGAACCTTGGAAGATGGGAGTTTGCACAGTTTCCTTCCTTAGCAAATATTAGGTTGGTGCAAAAATAATGAAGTAATAATGCCGTTTTTTGACGTTAAAAAATACGTCAAAAAACGACATTATTACGTCATTATTTTTGCACCAACCTAATATATCCACCGTGCTGCTTGATTAGGAGCTAGCAGTGTCTGTTGATCATTTTGAAGCAGTTGAATAATGATATGAAAACTCATTTCTTTGATCAACTCCAAATGACAATGCCACACTGGTTTGTGGGTCTCTTCCTTGCTGATGCATGAACTCAAGTTGGCATTGTGGGAGGGGGCTATAAAGAACTCACATTGGATTGAAAGGGGCCACGACCAGAATAAGGTTGAGAAATATTGTTCTAGACGACTCAGCCATGAAGGGTCTCGCCGACCAAGCAACTGAGCAGACATGAAATGAGCAGTTATGAACTTTCTTGAATCTGGGGCGGATTTGCGTTTATAAGAGACTGTTCCTCTTTAAATGGTCGGTGAACGCATCAGATCTAATACACACACACATATATATATATATATATATATATATATATATATATATAAGGAGTCTATAAGCTTATTTTGATCCTAACATAGCGGGAAATGTTTGCATGAACGTTCATATCAAGTGGAAATTTATTTTAAATGGTATGCTTATATTAACTTTAATTCTATGCAAATGATATTTTAACTATAGATTACAAAACGAAAGAAGAGAATGGCGAAAAACAGATGTTAGATTCCTAAATTTGATATTTTCTGACAGTATGATACGCCTTGAAACAATCTATGTACAATGAAGTTGACACCGTTTTTCACCTGTTTTTCTTCGAGGTTTATGCATGCTGACATAGCATTGTCTTTGATTTGATCTTCCAGCTTTATATGTTGACAGATACTTCAGGAAATACTCCAGCTTTGATATGGAGAGCGATGGGCTTCGTCAAGTCTGCTTGCCCAAGACCCAATACACTACCGAGATATATGCAAGGAAGTAATCAGTTGCTCACTTGCGCATCGACCCCACGACCACGCCCAGTTATGGCACTGGTGATGATGATGATGATGATGACTCAAAAAAATGTCGTAACTTCGAGTCCTAGAGTTGCCAATTAATAATTTAGACTCGAATCATGAATGAGTGACCCATATATTCGAAAAAAGAAAGATCGTTCTCAAATAATTATTAAATAGCTATGCAAATGACACTATCGTGTATGGATGCACCTTCAAAACGCAAAAACATCCGATCCTGACAGCTGATCTCTCTTCTGACCGACCTCTAACAGCTCAGGGTTGGGAGAACCGGCTTCAACTCTCACTATGTTGTAATCTAGGGAAGGTTACTGAATAGAATAATCAAAACGGAAGTTGGTAATGAACGATAATACTTAGAACAAGAACAACGCATAAGATTCGCCAGCGGCGCGTAGAAGTAGTCAACTGCTAGAAGTGAGTCAAGTGAATACCACAATGAATCTCCAACTCTAGCATATCTACCAACCGCCCCACGCGGTCAGATGTAGCACAAGGCCGAATTTAATGTAGTGTATCCGAGCCCGTAAGCCCTGCCAAAAATTCCCCGTAGACTCCGTCTGGTAGCTATTTCCCGAGACGAGACTGCTCTTCGACATAGCCTCATCTGAGCATCTTCTCTGCCAGGAGGCAGAGAGTTTAACCAGCGCAGCTGGAGACAAATCTCCAACCCTAGACCAAAATACAGTATTTACTACTGTATTTATGTGAATGGGGACATACCCATTATCGTCTGTAGGTATGCTACAACACACTACTTCCAAAGCCAAACCAGAAACCTTATATTATCACCGAGTAGACACTGAATTTTCACAAATCAGGATGAATGGTTGTACTTTGAATATGGCTCGAATGTCTAATGCGACGCAAATTCACTTCCGGTCTCAAATGGATTTCATCTATATGATCTATCGCTAAAGATGTTGGAAAAGAAAGATCGCCCTTTTGTAAAGCTTCAGAGAGTAACAAAAACTTTTATTCGTGCAAGCTCAGCTGAGAAAATGTGAACATTGAGTTATGATTTCACTCACAGCAACCTTTATCTTTCGCTAAACTTTCAATAATCGTCATGGTAGTGTTAATGACGGCAGTAATAACATTTAGCATAACATAATATACATTTCTCATTGAAAATTCATTATTAATTTGGTGTTAAATAATAACACAATTTAGGATTACACGCAACCTTTATTTTTCAAATAAAAGTCCTTTTAAGGTAGTTGCATTTAAAAGAGTAAGAAGAAGAATCACTATTCGCAAGAGATCACGTGATGAAACGTAAACAAAACATTCGTTTCCCTTTTAGGGGACGAGTGTAGGGAAAACATGATATAGAATCGGTTTTGTTATTTCGTTTATTTTGAATTTCTTAGGATACAGTAACATATCCAATAACATTATCTTTATATAATCAATAAGCAGTCGTCTTATACGACAGGCGTAGGTAAAATTAAATTAATGAAAATTTGCTATATTTTTGACCTCATCTTATCTAAACGTCACCTTATACAGGGAACTATACGGTAATCAGAATCTGAGGAAATATTCTTTAAAGTTAATTTTATTTGAATTGGGATTTTGATGTAAAAGTTTAGTCTAACATCACCAGGTACTTCTGCTTAAAAGTAATCTGTTCTGTTTGAAGAGAGGCCGCCCCCTACTTCAGTAAATACGGGCTCGTCTGATTTCAACAGCTTCGAGAAAGATCTGGGTCAGCATTTTGGGTAAGGTGTACTTTTACTTCTACCTTGACGTTTAACAATAAGCAAGCAGGTAGGAGGAAATAAAGAGAGGTAGAAATACAGACAAGTGTCTGATGGTAGGAGAAAGGCAATATTGCTTGCCTCCTTCGAATATATTATGACCGACATCTGGGCAATTATTTGTGGTCTGTTCCAGTATAGGACGCCTCACTTCGACATCTCACGATGTACAATTCTCTCCCCAAACCCCCGTTCATGTGCTAATCAAACTGACTTTAGGCAGGGGGTCAGTGTTTCGCTCATACTTGATCTTTGGTCGAGATACATGCATTACGGCGTTTCCAAAAGACAATCGGTATTAAAACGGGGGCGGAGATACTCAGCTTGTCAGTTGTCAAATTCACTTCGTATTTGTGAGAGTGCAAATAGGCAGCGTTAAAAGTCAGAGAGAAGAGTAGCTGCTTCAGAAAGATTCAAAGAGAAAGAGTGATGTAAGACCCCCCCCCCAAAAAAAAAACGGAGAGAAAGAAAATGTAAAGTGAAGAATAAAAGGCAGTAGAGGGAATAATAATAATAATAATAATAATAATAATAATAATAATAATAATAATAAAAGAACAATCAAAAGAACACATCGTGATAAGAGACCGCAAAGGCAAAATGTACCCCCTTATAGACATGGCACTCCCTGAAGACTGTAATGCATATTTGAAGATTTTGAAAAAAAAAAAACAAGGACCTTGAAATCTAAATCTCAAAAATGTGGCACATGAGCAATTCCAGTTGTAGTTGGAGCCCTCGGATTGATTGGAAAAGATTCCAATAGATTCATTGAAGGGATTCCTGGTAGCCCATTCCTTAAAGAAATACAAAACAAAAAACTGTACTCATAAATACATCCGACACCTTACGTAGAGCTTTATGTATGTAAAATATGTGCGTATTTTATTTATTTATTTTTTCTCCAAGCAACTAAGTGTAAAATGTTATGATGCCATTTTTGACCTTCGGTCTCTGCTCAGGACCCGGAAAGAAATGAGTACACACCAGGAAATAAAACCTTAATATTAACTGACCAGGAATGTTTTCTCAGATAACAAGACAAAATCGCAGCGGACACAAATCCCCTGAACAAAATCCCAAGAGTAAACAAAATCACAGTCTCATAAATAAGTTTCATATATAAAAAGAAACAAATTTTACATTAAATATTTAAAGAATATTTATTTCAAATGTCAATGTCAAATTGAAACGATAAACACATTTTTTTACATTATTTACATTGTTCGGACTGTTGTTCTCGTTTTCATTGCCATATTTACTACGTTTCGGCCTTTGTACACCCCTGCCCTTCTTCAGATGATTGGAATTTTGTACTGAACCCTTTATTTCGTCTACTGCAGTAGATTGTTCTACTTCCATGTGCCATGACTCTTCAAGATATCTCGGTTATCTCCCTTTAACTCAACTCCAAGTTTTTGTTTACCACTGAAATAGTTAGATATTGGACTCACAACTCTTCGGGTTCAAATCACTGGATCCAACCAACGCTTTTATTCAATAAACCACGAGTCCTTGAGGAAATTTCACTTCGAAATTCCAATCAGCTGAAGAAGGCCTGAACGTACAACGGCCGAAACCTCGAGAATATGGCAATAAAGATGAGGACAATAGTCCGAACAATGTAAATAATTACAATCTTTCATCTCAGAAATAGAGACAGATAAACATCATATCCAATATATAAACTTATTTTATGCTCTCAAATTTATGCCTCGTTTTTGTATACTTATAGATTTTTATATATTGTATCAATTTGACATTAGAATTTCAATAAAAATTCTTTAAATTTTTTATGTTAAATTTGTTTCTTTTTATATATGAAACTTTTATTCAGGAGTCTGGGTTGTTCTCCACTTTTGAGATAAGAGACTGGGTTTTGTACGGTGAGATTTTGTCATGGCTTCTGATCATAATTGATTGGAGGTGTTAATATGTATGTATTTCAGTTTGAAGAATTAGGAAGAACTACAATAAATATCACTGTTTAGTATCCCAGATTTATCAGTCAGCTGGGCATATCCCATAGAGCCTGACACTGTGTCGGGTGTTGAAAAGGTTGTTTTTAAGTTTGAAGGATTAGACAGCTAAAGTTATCCGATCTGAAAGTATTTCTAATTAGACACCTCCTAAAAGTCGATGTGCTGCTTTTTATGCAAATATATCATCGCATCGAACATATTTGGCTGTGATGCATGTACGTGTTATATCTTCAATATAGCTATTATGATAGCAATATTGAGTCTCGTCCATTATTACATCAATGTCATTTTTATGGGGTCTTGTTCTTTCGCTCAATAATAATAATAATAATAATTTTTTGAGATTTTGATATTCAAATGAATCACTCAGGCTATGCCAGGGAACTAGATTTAGTCAACATAAACTGGACTTTGGCAGAGAACTGAAAAATGTGCAAAATGAATGCGATTTTGTGACTACATGTTGTAGCATACCTACGGACGATAATAGGTTCACATAAATACAGTAGTAAATACTGTATGTTGGTCTGCAGTTGGAGATCCATTGTGGAATTTACTTGACTTACTTCTTGCAGTTGACTACTTCTACGCGCCGCTGACGAATCTTATATGTGTTGTTCTTGTCCTAAGTATTATCCTTCATTATCAACTTCTGTTTGATTATTCTATTCAATAACCTTCCCCAGGTTACAACACTATTGTTATCGGCGCACTTGGAAGAGTTCCGAAAAACATTCCAAATAAGTCGGAAGCACTAACCCTGCCGAAGAAAAATAATAACAGTAAATGAACGCATTTCAAGACGGCCATTTTATTTTTTTCATACTTTGAATATTAGAGACTGAATACACAGCTGAAAGGCGGTTTTCACTGGAAGACAAACTTTCCTAATAAAATCACTTACTATACTGCAGTGAGTTCTGGAGTATTGAGAAAATGTTCTACATTTCGTGAAATTCTGCAGTTACTACTTATTTCAAAACTAAAAAAGTGCAAATAATAACAACAACAACAACAACAACAACAATAATAATAATAATAATAATAATAATAATAATAATAATAATAATAATAAAGGTAAAGTTGCCACAAGCGAAAGCGGATGAGAAAGGCAAGAAAGTCTAGTGGCATTTTCGATTGACTGCCTGATGAACGACAGGCAGCAAGTTGAACAGCTTGAGGCAAAAGGGTTCCGAGTTCGATTCGTCATACTGTTCGTTCAAGTTAACAACGCCTTTAAAATTAGGGAAATCAATCTTGGATTCACGCAATTCGTCCCTACACGAGCGTACAGTGAAAAGATTGCAATTATATCTCGCCCTTATACGCTGAATGTAAGATGCCGTAATGTGTCTAGATGCAGACAAAAACGTGTAAAGAAATAATTGTTGCTTACTATATACACACATGAACTTGTGCTTGTATCGAAGATAAAATTTCATTCAAGTCAGATTTACAGAGAAAGATGGAGAGAAAGGAAGAAATTGGTTATAGCAAAAACAGAGAAAGCCAAAGTGGAGGAGAGAGAGGAATGACTGAGAAAGAGTCAAAGGGAAAAAGAAAGAATGATAGAGAAATGAAAAAAAGGACGAAGAGTGAGAAAAAGCGAGAAAGAGAGAGAGAGGGGGGGACAGAATGATAAATAACAGTGAAAGAGAGGTAAAGGGGACAGAGAGAGGAAAATAGAAAACGTAAAATAGAGAAAGATATAGTAAGTAAAATATACAGGGGAGAGAAAAAGAGAAACACAGACGGAAAGAGAAAGTGAAACAGAAAGTGAAACAGAAAGAGAAAGTGAAAGACATAGAGAAAGAGAAAGAGAAAAAGAAAGCGAAAGACAAAGAGAAAGAGAAAGTGAAAGACATAGAGAAAGAGAAAGAGGAAAAGAAAGCGAAAGACAAAGAGAAAGAGAAAGTGAAAGACATAGAGAAAGAGAAAGAGGAAAAGAAAGCGAAAGACAAAGAGAAAGAGAAAGTGAAAGACATAGAGAAAGAGAAAGAGGAAAAGAAAGCGAAAGACAAAGAGAAAGTGAAAGACATAGAGAAAGAGAAAGAGGAAAAGAAAGCGAAAGACAAAGAGAAAGAGAAAGTGAAAGACATAGAGAAAGAGAAAGAGGAAAAGAAAGCGAAAGACAAAGAGAAAGAGAAAGTGAAAGACATAGAGAAAGAGAAAGAGGAAAAGAAAGCGAAAGACAAAGAGAAAGAGAAAGTGAAAGACATAGAGAAAGAGAAAGAGGAAAAGAAAGCGAAAGACAAAGAGAAAGAGAAATTGAAAGACAAAGAGAAAGTGAAAGAGAAAGACAAAGAAAAGGAAATATGTATTTTAAAGGGAGATATTTCTAAGTTTGGCTTAGCATGCCAGAATAGAAAATTCTTGAGTAAGATTGTATAGCGATAATCCTCTAAGTAAGTGAAAGAACTCCTAAATCCAATTCCCAAATAAATTAATGTACCGTATTTGTAATATGGGGAAAACTATTTCAAGCAGAAGAATCACCGGTCGATTGATTGAATTGTTTATTTAACGACGTATCGACATCTTATGGGTCATTTAATGCCTATATTTAATTTTCTTGATAGCTTTGAAGTAATAAAAATATGATATTTGTTATTCTGCTTTCACAATTGAATACATGGTAGATGATACTCAGCTTTTGTGCAAATATATGTTTGTGTGAACATATTTACAAGACGCGGTGATATGTGCATATATATATTATATGCACATATATTTTGGAATACAGTTTTATATCTTTAAAAAATTGTAGGATATTATATAGATTATTGTCATGAAAGAGTTCTTTTATGTTGGTTGTTTGGTTGATTTTGTTTAGCGGCATATCAACACCTTTGTGGGTTATTTAATGCCGAAATCTAAATATTTTGAACACAGCTTTATGGGTTCAACTACTGCTAAAATGTATGGTTGGTTATTATGCTATAAAAAATGTATTTTCATATTGTAATAGTTTTTGTTTAGAAGATTCACTATTTGCTCAAAGCTGGGACCCGAACAGGTACTACCACGCGTCTCAAAACCTCCAATATTCCGATCAAAGGCCTTGCTTCCGGGTGTAGTTTATCTTCATACACAGGACTAATCACTGGTCAAATTGCTTTCGCAGATAAACGACCATCCAATTGACATCCATAATCTAAATGAATTAACCAAATCCATACATCATCCAACTGAATGAACCGATAAACCTTTGATTTCAAGAAGTCTTCGTGTTCACCACCCCGTTCGTCTTGTATAGCATCATGTGTTCTTCAGCTCAAAACTGTATGTTGAACTCTGCTCGATACGTGTTTGCACTTACTGCATCATAGACATCAGCTTCTGTGGTCCTATATGTACGCTCCACCCTATTCCGCGCAGGTGGAATTTGAACTGTGGTCGGTTTAACGCAGGTTTCCCATCCGCGAACATATATATATATTAAGGACAAAAAATTGCCCAGTCTCGCAACAACTGCACACAGGCATTCACTTGACATTAATCACCGGTGGAAAGGCAAGAAATGATTTTTCCTGCATTTTATTACATCGTCAGATATTTACATTATTCGGACTGTTGTTCTAGTCTTTATTGCCATATTCACGACGTTTCGGTCGTTGTACGCTCCGGCCTTCTTCAGGTGACTGGAATTTCGAACTGAACCCTTTATTTCAGCCACCGGGGTAGATTGATCTAGTTCCACTTGCCATGCCTCTTTCGGACGTCTCAGTTACCTCCCTTTAACTCAACTCTCTATAGCCCAGTGGATAAAAGCGTTGGTTGGATCCAGTGGCTTGACACAAAGAGTTATGAGTTCAATACCTAGCTACTGCAGTGGTGAACAAAAGTTTTGTAAGTTGAGTTAAAGGGGGATAACTGTGACATCCTGAAGAGGCATGGCACGTGGAACTAGAGCAATCTACCCCGGTGGACGAAATAATGGATTCAGTTCGAAATTCCAATCACCTGAAGAAGGCCGGAGCGTACAACGGCCGAAACATCGTGATTATGGCAATAAAGACGAGGACAAGTGTCCGAACAATGTAAATAATGTAAATAATTACAATACTTCGTCTCAGAAATATAGACATCTATCGTCAGATATCTTAAACAAATATTTTGTTGCTGGTATTCCCCGAGAATCGGTAAAGAAGAGGGCGAGGGATTAGTCTTGAATCCACAATCCGTAAAAGCATTGAAAGTGCTAAGGTTGACATTGTATAAAGCCGACTGTAAACATGTCAAAACTTATGCAAAGCTACCGATGAAAAAGAATCGTAATTTTGTTGAATTAATAATAAATCATTCTTTCTTTCAAAGCACAAGAATCTTTTTCTTTTTCTTTCGTATTTTACTAGTCTTGTGGGTCATTCGCTTTGCTGATCTTTAGGTTTAAAACGAAAATTCCGTTCAGTATTGAACTCACTACACCAGCATCGAATAGTAAACATGCTTTCAAGCAAACAGATATTTAGCACGTGGCTGATGCGCTTTCAAGCGCACAATTTTTATTTTATATTTTTTACGGTTTATCAACCTTTTTCAGATTATTTAAAGCCAGAAAATATTTTTAGATTTTAAGAATTTCTAGGAGAAAATAATGATTTACTGATACAAGTTCTACTACTTAACCCATATCTAAATGTATTAACGCATAGCTCATATCATTTTATAATAGCAATCAATGGTTGTGCATTGAAATTGTTAAAGTAGAGGGAGAAGTATTGGGTCAGTCTCACGATCTGAAAAAGACAAACATGTACCCAGGAAAAAGAAGAACCAGTTAATGTCACTGGATGCTGTCAAGTCGTAGGCGTTACATCAGATTTCTTTCTTCTCCTAGTTGAATACCTTAATGAAGCACTACCAGTGAGCTTACTGCGCACCTGGATCGATGCTTTTTTTTTTTTTGTTGTTTTTTTGTTTTTTTGCTTATCAATCCTTTCTATGCTATTTAAAGCCAGAAAATATTTTTAGATTGTAAGAACTTTTGAGGGATAACAATGTTTTACTAATGCAAGTCCTACTAATTAACCCATAGCTGGGGGGTCGTGAAAAGGTGGACTCTTGTCTTTCCCAACGGTATTTGCATGTATGTGAAAATAACGAAACCGACTAGAATCAAAACTCGGCTCTCCGATTTCCAATTCCGAGCCGTTATCCACTATACCACAAGCACATCCAAGCTTACAGCAAGCAGTGACCCATTTAGGCACTGACCAGGTTCGACATTGCTTAACTTCAAGAACTGGTCTTTCAACGTAACATGGCCGTAAGCCTTCAATTTAACAGTCAGCCTATATGACATGAATAATGATGCAAACGTTTATTCATTCTTTTAATATCTGACTAGAAAGAATACCCGGCATTGTGCAGGCCAAATGCTATTCTTTTGCGACTCCACGCTACACAGTCGTTTCTTTCCTTGATAAATGCGCATATGTCGTAAATGGCTTAGCAAAATTTTCCTAATTAAAACAATTCGATATGTTTGAAGCTTTTAATCGCCGTTTACAAGTTCAGCGTTTTGTAGTTTAATTAATAATATCTGTTAGATTTCAATAAAACATCTCTTAAAAATGGTTACATTGCTTATTATATTTTCCTTTCAAACTGTGATCGAAATGCAAACGCTGTTACCACTTTCAGAGTAGAAAAATGGTTTTATTTGAATAACTCAGCAATTTAATTGTAAATATCACCAATAAAATAATTGTCTTTTTTTAATATCAGTTCATCCCAAGCAAGGCGATAATGTCACTAAGACGCAATGGAAGTGGTGGAGAAATCTTTAGAACGTACCGGACACATTAGAAAAATAGAAACAAGATCCCATTGGAAATTAATAAAAACAGTCATTTTTACAAATTTGATTTTTTTTTATTAGACTGGATATTCTGCTTAGTAAAAATGTGCTAAGTTGTGAAAGATATATAGCATAAGCGTCTCAAAATTTATGCAATATTTACAAACTCACAAGCAGAAAATCAACTTCATATATATTAATTTTCAATGCTTTGAACGGTCACATACATGTATAAACTTTCAGCTTTATTAAATACTCACACATAATGACAGTATTGCGGGGAGTCAAGTGACAATCAATTTCATTATATTATCAACAGTCAACAAAAATAAAGTGTTTACCAATGCTCAAAGACGAGGCGTTCCTTTTTTTATGAAATTTTATTCGGAAACAAGGCCCCAATTCTGGGGTGACAAGTGAGGATTTAATTACTGTACTGTAGCATCGATCTACGATATTAACTCTTTAACCACTACTTCATAGAGAGGTTGTTTTATACATATACACTCAAGCATTGTTTCTTTTCGGTATACATGTAAAAGTGTGGATTTTCATTTCATATTTTCCGTACTAGTTGAAAATAATTACCTTATGTATCCGTTATTCCGAACGCCTGCTCTTCATTTATGAAGTTCCTGGAGCCATGACGAAGCAGTAAATAAGTAGAAAAAAAAAAAAAAAAACGACACCGATTGCTCCTGGCTTTGATAAATGTACTCAGTTCTTGGAAACACTGTTGTACTCTTCCCAATTACGTTTTTCGTCGCAGAATGCCTGTGGGCAAGCGTCGAAACCAGATATGCTCATTGCATTTTTTTTTTTTTTTTTTAAGCTATTTGATGTTTTATTCCAACTTTTTTTATCTTTTGAATTTGCATTGGTTGCAATGCAGCTCGGAGCCCCTGGACCTGGACCGAATGAGGGGGCAGCTGTGAAAATCTCTTTTTCTCTGGTTTGTTTTGTTTTGTTTTTTTTTAATTTTATTTTTTATTTGGTCTCTCTTTGCATCGCTGGAGAAATGTGAGACGTACTTTTCATCTAATCTGGGTGGGCGAGTAATGAGTCAGATATTTCAAGTTCACAGACAAAGTTCGTGTGTGTGAACAGGAGAAGTGAGAGAGTGTGTCATCCACTATCTACTCTCGTTCGATCCCTAGTATCGGTACAAATGATCTGCTTCCTGGCAGCAATCTTCAAACCATGAACCACCCGACTTTACCTAGAGGTACTACCATGCAGTGCCAATTTTGAATCACATGACGAACCACATGACAAATCACATGACTTCACACAAAGTTTAAGAATTATAATAACTGGTCAACATTATATGAACATTCATACACAAAACAAAGTGACAGCATAAAGGAGTTTCGTTGCTAATTAATAGCTTTTATTTACACGAGTCCGTAAACATTCGGACTATTGTCATCATTTTTGTTGTTCTTATCACAACGTTTCGATCATAAATAAGGCTGGAGGAGCATCGAACTGCCGTAGTGAAGAGTGAGACAATGGGATCAGGTATGGCTGATCATGTATGGAAGAAAAAGGATAGTAATCAACCCTATGAAATGAAATGAAAATAGTGGACAAGCAAGAACACTGGAGAGTTAGACGTCTGAAAGAATCAGCACATATGCTAGGTTATGAGGACCTCCTTAGTAGGCCTAGAAGAGAAATGAATCCACGGAAGCCATTAATAAGGAAGGAAAGACAAATTATAGCAAGTTTTCAATAACATCAGCAGCATTTAGTCATGACAGACAGCATTAGCAGAACTAATCAGCAGGCAGGTTAGGTTTAATGCGCCAAATTCCCCACAGAGCATTCTATTACGGGACAATAAACGAGTAGATTACATCGTTGGTTCGTGAATTTGGTGACATAGTCATTATCAGTTCAATCCATGGGCCAAGAAGCAGTGAGTAATTGAACTCATTGGAAACTGGGCAATAACTGAGCAGTACTTAAAATAAGAATCAAACGAGATATCCCAAGACATGGACAGTGGAATAGGAACAGTTTATCCCGTAGATTGAATAAAGGGTTAAGTTTAGAATTCAATGTAGTTTACCAAAGCTGGAAGGTACATAGGTGTTGTGATAAAAACAATAAAGATGAGGAGAATAGCAATGACCCCATCACACCACTTTCCCGGCACGTGACGCCCTCATTTTCGTATCAGTGATCACTTCTTGCAAGACGACCTTAAAGAAAATATGGATTTTTTTTATTTTTTTTAAATTTTTGGTTGCCTTATATATTTTGACTAACCTTTGTAAATTTGTTAATTTTACTCCTAATTCGAGAATGATTAGCAGTATGCTTTTCTCGGTATATTTTACGATCTTTGAGGGCCAAAAACAAGTTACTACATTTTTGTTAATGTTGTATGGTAGATGAAAGTGCATCTTAAACCCATGCTGGGCCAGTAGCGAAAATGTCACCTTTCAGATTTTTTCTGAAATTCGAAATTTATTTTTACAAAAAAAAAATAAAATGACCTTTATTATGACTTGTCATTCAATGGAATGAGATCCAAATTTTCTCACTGAGAAGTTTTTTCTTGGCAGTTTTCGCTGTTTAGGTTTCCAGCAACTTTTACCAATTTTCTTCTACCATCGCTTTGATGAAACATCATACCATTACGTGTCCATCACCAAATGTTATCGTCTTTGTAGGGTATATTGCAATGTTTCCTTCTTTAACTGTTTTCTTACATATTCACTTTCCTTCGAAGCTCTATTTTTGCATATATCACTAAAATTACTTTTTAGCACTTTCAGCATGTTCCAGAATGTTCCTTTGACAATTTCAAATTTACTATTCGGATAGTTTTTAGTTAGTAATGTTTTGTTTTTTTTGCTGCTTTGCGACTATACAGATTGTTATTACGTAATAATCTACGTAATGTTTGACATGAAACCTCATTGTTAAGACTACATTCAATCTTCACTTGTGTTACTTAATTTTGGATTACCTCCCAATAATCTCACAAACTTTCTTTTCTCTTTCTTGTTTAACTTTTGTGGTTTCCCAGTTTCCTTTGTACTTAAAACAATTCCAGTTAGCAAACGCCATCACAATGGTTTGAACATTGTTTCTGGAAATTTCCAGCCTTCTGGTGATCTCTGGTGGATCATACTCCCCTTGAAACCTTCATCTTTGTTTTAGCACTTTACACTCATGTTAAGAAGATGGAACAATTCCTACTTAGAAAATTGCATAATTCTATGTTTTTATCTTTTTAGATCTTTCATTGTCCCACTAGTTTTGCAGTTTTTTCTGCTTCAAGCTATTTAAAGCGGTGGACCTTTTATTACACAGCACCTACGAAGATGCAACATTTGATTTTGAATTGTTTAAACACTTTTTAGAAATTACCATCCTCTTGGATCTATCATTGAGTCATCTTCTTCTTTAAAGTCACGCTCTTCATCTTTGTTTCAACCGACATTTTAACCAAGACTTTAGTTTAAAAAGCAGGCTAATGTTCAACTACAATGACATGCCAAGAACTTATATTAATAAGATGGAATAATTCCTAGTTAAAAATTTACATATTCTCATGTTTTTATCATCTCAGATCCTTCATTGGCTCACTAATCTTGCATGGCCTTTTTTTTTCGGTTTCAGCCTGCTTAAAGCGATAAACCTTCTGTTACACGATACCTACAAAAATGCAACAACTTATTTTCCAATCCTCAAGGTCCACATATGCTACTGATAAAAGCAAAATCCTAAAATAACTTAACTTCTTAATAGAATAAAGACGTGTAATTATTTAATGGAGTTGCTCTAAAACCTTTGCTCACAAGTATATATATATATATATATATATATATATATATATATATATATATATATATATATATATTAAAGAAAAAACCGTTGATGGAACCAATACACAAGTTGCCAAAACCTAATATTATATCTTATACAGATAAAAAGAAAAAAGGCCAAGAGACAACCTTACTTATAAAGTGCTCGAAGCCTAGACAGAGAAAAATGCTTAATAACGTTAAATCCTATTAAAGGATGGCCCTAGTCGTAACCCGAGTTTCACGCTCACGCCATCTTCAGACGACTTTCAAATGAACGAAGGGAAGAACAAAAATATGACAATATCAATTTTTTTTTTTAAAATAACCAAGGGAAAAAGGAAAAAAGCAAATAAATAACCTCTGTGTGTACGGATACTATCAGCATGGATAATGATATCGGCGATCTGTCCAAGGGGGGAGGGTAACTCTGAAATCTGAACCCCTATGTACACCTGGCGACACAGATACAAATCAAAAGGGCTTCCGAGCTAACAACTAACTGTAAATTCTCGAAGTCTACCAAGTAGCCATTAAATGATTGTTCATTCTAGAAGTGAGTCGGGCCGGTAAATGTTTCACTGCCCCATCTTATATATATATATATATATATATATATATATATATATATATATATATATATATATATATATATATATATATATATATATATATCAGCGAATTTGCATTAATTTGTATATAACTAATTTCCTTCTCTTCAGATTTTATATTCGCGTGCGTCTGGTTTTGCGATATTTAATATGCTGATTGCGTTTTATGACCTCTCTCTCTCTCACTCACTCTCTCTCTCTCACTAACTCTCTCTCTCTCTCTCTCTCTCGATATATACAGAGTGCGATGGGTAAATGGTCGGAAAATTACGCAAAAAGGAAAATAACACATTTCATTTTAAGAGATATATTTATCAAAATTATACAAAAATATTTTGAAATACTAAAGAGTAAATGTATTCAATAAAGTCGTCATTGACTTCAGCCAGAGCCTCCAGACGACTTCGGAATCTCCTGCAACTCTTCTGGGCGGTCTCCTTGTTTAATTTGGTGAATGCTGTCATAATCCTTGCCTTCACAAGAAATTTTGGTGGTCTCTCGCTCAACTGCGCCTCACACATGACAATCAAGGGGGGGGAGGAGTTAAGTGGCCAGATGTAAGTGGGTGATGTGGTCGCAGAAATTGTCTGACAACCATGACTGGGTTCTTCTGCTTGTGTGACATGGTGTAGTCCTGTTGCTTCTACTAGCCACCCTTCTGACACAGGGCAGCACTACCTTATCGAGGCACTTAAAGTAGGCCTCCGTGTTGAGTCTTAGACCCTGTGGGAAGATGAATGAAGACATAACGTCACCACTACTAGTAATCACACCAAATACCATGATATTGAGTGGATATATCATGCAACTGCTTCTGAATCCTCTACAATGTCCTCAGATTGACACCCAAACACTCTGAAATGTTCGTATTGGAATATTCCGGCAAGAATGCCAAGCAGTACATCATGCTTTTTCCAAATTTCTGGTAGATTGAATTGAGTCATGTTGCTTTTTTTCGCACAGACGATGCCCAACTGACCCTACAATATTATGCAGTCAATAAATCGACAACAAACAACGCGCATGCGTGAAATTAAATATATAAAATGGCAAAAATTTACCCATTGCACCCCGTGTTATATATATATATGTGTGTGTATGTGTGTGTGTAGGCATAACAAAATATGGTTTAATCCACCTTTTAATCGTAATGTTCAAACGAATGTGGGAAGAATTTTCCTAATTTTAATTTATAAGCACTTTAATCATTTACCAATACTAAAAAGATTTTTAACAAAAATATTGTCAATATCAGCTATAGCTGCGTTAGTGATATCGATAAATCTATATCCCAACATGATAATATTATATTAAACAAATAAATGCATCAGAGTTAATCTTTAAAAAAATAAATGCAACTGCCGAAAAATATGATCTGTCCCTTAAATGCTCAATGTATATTGTATACCTAGGTAGCCTACATTCTGGTAACGACGTAAAATCTTATTTTAGTTCCAATTAAAATCCTTGGAAATTTCGTTTTTACCATCACCAAATGACTTTAGACAATATAAAATACATAAACAACACTATTCTATCAAAACATTTCTGATAATTAAAGACTGGTGGTAATACATAACGATTATTACTTGTGATATTGTAACAAGAGCAAATCTTACACTGGGAAAGGCAATATATGTCATTTACGTCTTGCTGAAAAATTAGTTACTTTAAAACGCTTAAATAACCCTATCTTATTAAACAAGAGTAATGAATTCATGGTTAAATGAAGGCGTAAAAAGAAATATCTACTTAAATGCGTTAAATACGCATAAAAACTGTTTTTTAAAAGCCATATATATTTTTTAAATTAAAAATCTGTAATCCCAGTAACTGCGCCAACATTGTGATAACCAGTTATTTTTCTAAAAATTAAATTACGTTTAGTCTATACTCAGCACCTGAAGATTGCGTCCTGCTTGAAACTCCCAGTTGTACTATCGGTGAGGCATAATATATATATATATTTATTAATATAATAATAATATGTATATTTATTAATATATATATATATATCCTCCCCCAATACAAAGTATGCTTGAGGGATATATGAAATTACCCTGTCTCTTTAACTACCCCTTTTACACTCTCTGTTAAATTACAAGAACTTTATACTACTCTTCAATTTTAATTTCATTTTTCATTTCATTTCATTTTTGGAAGTGCTATCTGATGATCCGGCGTCCTTTAAAACGAAATAAATTATTATTATAATGGTACCTTAAAATGGTCTGTTTTTCTTTTATATATATATATATATATATATATATATATATATATATATATATATATGAATTACATAAATACACTTTAATTTTATAATTATATATGTAATACTTTATCTATCTTTATATAAGTTATAGAAATACTTATGAGGAAATTCATACACACACAAGCAGATGCACGAGCGCACAAACACATTCTCACACACACATATATATATATACATACATACATATATATATATATGTATATTCTGTTTAATTAGGCAGGAAATATTCTTTAACGCAAATACTATTTATAATAATAAACATAAGTTATGAATGAAAAAATACCAATGTTTAACCATTTCAAAATTTGATTAAACTTAACAATTGTCTGTACCTATACTTTAAAAAAAAGTCGAAAGTCGTACTTTCCTTCCAATGTGAACAATTTTTGACGGAATTTCCATTTCGTCTGAGAAAGATTATTCGTAACTTGTAAAAATCGATTATTAATATATATATATATATATATATATATATTTCGCTTTTGTTTAAAATTGATCACAAATTTTAAATGCATTATTTAAATTTCAATTCTGTGTTGTTCAAGATCATGGAAGAGAAAGTACCGGTAGAGAGGACTACCTCAGTGCAGGAACTTTCTCATTCATTCTTTTCTACTATATATATATATATATATATATATATATATATGTGTGTGTGTGTGTGTGTGTGTGTGTGTGTGTGTGTGTGTGCGTGTGTGTGTGTGTGTGTGTATTGGTTATTATTCCATTAGTTATATTTATTGGGTATAAGTGTCTGCGTAGCTATCAGTTTATAAATTGTTGTCTACCATCCTGGGATTTACGATTTTTATAATAAGTGCTCTTCGACAGTGTTGGAACATACACACACACACACACACACACATATATATATATATATATATATATATATATATATATATATATACCAAAACCATCACTTGATAAGACACCAGAAGAGTTGAAAGAAAATGGCTATTTTTGTAGTGATTTTATAACATATTTATGTTATAATTTTCGAAGAAATTATATTTGCTCTAATCTGTATTGAGCACTCTTTTAAGAATAGTGTTTTTTGGTTATTGGAATTTATTACATATACACCAATCCTATACTTGGGTAAATTCTATTGTGGCAGTTTTGCGTTTTTTGATTAGAATATTGTTATAGTTATTTCAAGGATGGTGATCTTTTACACTTTCGATCAGTTGAGATAATGGCTCATGTTATATTTCCATTTTCCTTCTTCTTGATCAGGAAGTTAAATTTAGGCTGGAGGTGGCAATATTTGGTCCTAGATTTAGGAATTTCTTCTGGTCATTCGTTAATTTAGGATTTCTTACTGAGAAGTAGTATATTTCTTTCGTATAAGTTTCAAAACCTTTTTAATAATTATTTATCTGTGTTTAAGTTCGTCTTCATTAATGCTTAGGTTGATATGATATTGTGATTCATTATATTCAGGTTCGGTCAAGGGGTTTTTACTCTCGTATTTTGTTTTTGTTTCATAATTTAGATGTTGTTATTTGTCAAAAGACAAGGATTTCCTGAATGTTACTTTCCTTGTTGGCTGCCGTGTCATGGAATTTATGTAATTTAATAATTGAATATATATATATATATATATATATATACAATAGCTGGCCACTCGTATTCGAGTATACCCGTTTACTAGTATGTGGGGGCTAGCCAATCTATATTGCAGACTCTCGCTCAGGTATATTTGTGTTTGTTCAACACCCACAGAGCCCAGCTACGGTTTACACTACAGCTATGATAAGCAGTCTTTAGTTACATTCCTTGGGAGAGATTGTGTTATTTAGCGTCGTCAACAATTTGAACAAGGCCAGCACGCACAAATCCTCGGCCACGATTACTTGTAACTTCGTTCTAGCACAGCTATCGACGGCCCACCAGAGTTCCGTGTACCCAATTTCACCTCCAAGGCTTCGGTCAACTCGTGGTATGGTTTTCAGGCACTTTCCAAATGTACCGCCTGCTGGGATCTCCATCTCCTTCCTGAGAAATCGTCATGGTGAGATACGAACCCAGGTCTGATATATATATATATATATATATATATATATATATATATATATATATATGTGTGTGTGTGTGTGTGTGTGTGTGTGTGTGTGTTTGTGTGTGATTAACAACTTGTGTATATCTTTAAGCATATGTTTTATATATGCTATATTAATTCAAGCTATATATATATATATATATATATATATATATATATATATATATATAAGAAAAGTAATAAAGTTCTTGACAGATTTTAACAGGTTTTTCTCACATCTTCAAGCCATTTTCCGCTCTCTTGGATTTGGCGAGATGCGAGATTTTCATATAAAAACATGAATTCCGTTTTTTTTCTTTGTATTTTCCCCTTTTCGTCCACTCGTTATGTTAAATAACTAAACCTTTCATGAAGTTTTGACTAAAGTTTTCTGCCTTTCGGGGTTATCCGTACGTACTTCGTGTTTTCTCATTAAGCAAAAATCCTTGAGACATTCTCACAGTGTGATCATTGGCAAAGTAGGCAGATTCCGAAACCTGTCCGGAAAGTATTAAGTTATTTCGAATATTTTGAAAAAAAAAAAAATTAACGAATTGTGCATTTTTACTTTTTTTTTTTTTTTCATTCTTTGTAAACAACGCAGTGTGTAAATATTTCAGAATTCCTTCAGACCAGAGTTGGCTCATTGGGAATTCGAGATTTTCCAAAAGTTAAAATCACTTTAGTAAGTAAAGTGATTTCAAACAGTGGACGAGATTAACGAGAACTTAACGAGAACTTAACGAGACAGGCTGACTGTGATTCCGAAAAATTTCATCGAGTATTTGGGGAATAATTTTGTTTTTACAGTGAGTTTCAACTTGTACAAGCCCCGGGATCCACTCGGGGTAAAGAGTTATGTTATATGGATAGGAAGGTGGGTGTGATAACTGTTAACTTGAACAGGTTAAGATTGTAGTGAGCGGTGAAAATTCTCTTGGAAGACTTGTTCCACATAGCAGCACATCGCGAAAGAGAAACCGTTTGAGTGGAACTTACTTTTCACCGATGGAATACGGTTAGATTGTGAGCGGTTTTCAAATATGTCAGTGGTATGGTGGACCCTAACCGTGAAGGTTAGACCTAGCGCAACCAGAGAATGTAGGTTCGTTCGCGCACTTTCCATGGAAGTAACGATAAAGCAGTGAGGGGTTTAGCACATCCTGCCTGTGAGAGAGAGAGAGTGAGAGGGTTTTTGGGATATGTGTATGCGATCCTAACTGATGGATTACAGTTAACAAATTCTCTTTTCGTCCATTAGAAACTGCCTTCCAACTTCCGAATCCACTGAATGTATCAAACTAATAGATGGTTTGTATCGATCTACACAATCTTACATGTCTGAACGTCAGTAAGGAAACATTTCAGAATTAATCAGGAGTACGACAAGGAAGAAATGAGAGCACCAGTCTATTTAACCTATTGTGCCCTGCACATTTACAAACACAGATGTTACAATATAGGCAATGGCCATTTATGCAATCTATGCCACATCCCAAATGAGTCTCCAAATAGAAGACAATGATCCTTCTTTCCTTCCCGAGGACAATATGCTATGCTCATAATTGAGATAAAAAATAGTAAACAGAAAATCAGCAGCCTCTATCCAGTGTTCAAAAAAATGAGACTCAAGATAAACCTTTCCAAAACAAGAATTATCATTTAGAATTAGGATGCAGTCCATACTCTAAATCCATCATAAAAATACAGGATGTGTTAATTAATAAATACTAAACACTTCAGATACGCCGGTGTATGGATCAGCTATGACAAATTAAATATAGGAGATAATGAAATTGAACATAGAATAGGTAGCGCAAGTGATAGTTTCGCCCAACACCGCAAATTGCTACGAAACCAAAAATCAACCTGAAAATTCACCAGGTTCTGAAATAACCTTTTCAAACCGAGATGCATATATGGATGTAATGCATGGCGCCAAACCTGTTTAGAAATATGTAAACTTTCAGATGGATACAACTGCTTCCTAATAACAATGGGGAAAAAAAAGCTTTGAAAGAGTAAAGCCTGATGGTCTTGACAAAGGCTGTCCTTCCTTGAATATTGTGGACTGGTGCAAATAATTACAATACCTCATCTCAGAAATATAGACATACCCTGAAGAAGGCCGGAGCGCACAACGACCGAAACGTGGTGGATATGTCAATAAACATGAGAACAACAGTCCGAACAATGTAAATAGTTAGAACTGTCTGTGATTCGTAATTGGGACAGCTAGTCAGTTCTTCTATATTCTTTTATGTGCTGTGTCCCTTCAGAAAGTGGCGATCATGGTCCTCCACATCTTCATGTCCCTTGTAGCTCTTAATAAGTTTTTGTCTTTTTGTTATTTCTCCCAAATCCTTTTTTACTATCCATTTACTCAATCTCATCAATTATGTTACGCGCTACTTTCCTCTGTCCCTCTTTTCCTCAATCTGTCCTGTGAGTATCAGATTTTCCAAGCCCTCCTTCCTCATTACATAATCCAGAAATTTCAACCGTATCTTTCTGATCTTAAGTATAAGTTTCCTTTTTGCTTCCATTTTCTCCAAAATCTCGTCGTTGCTCACATGTTCGGTCCATGGTATCCTCAGCATCTTTCTGTAGAACCACATTTCTGTTGCTTCAAGTTTCTTTTTCATCTTTATGGTGATTGTCCAACATTTGCTACCATAGAGGAGGACAGATAATGTAATCAATCACTACTCTTTGTTTCTAACTAAATTTTTCTTTCTCTTAATACTCTGCTTAGCTTTTGAAATGCATTTTTGGCCATTTCCAATGCGCCTTTGGATCTCAGTGTAGCACTTTCCTTTTTTTTGTTAGAACACTTCCCAGATATCTAAATTTCGTTACCTGCTTGATTTTAATATCCGCGGCCTGTCATTTGGATCATCCTTTTAGTATCCGCGGCCTGTATTTTTGGATCATCCTTTTGCTGACAATCATGAATTTTGTCTACTTGTAACCATTTCTTCTCGCTTTCCTTCACTATCTTCTGAAGGAACTTTTGTACTTTCCTTTCCCTGTCTGTTATCTGGCTAAAAAAAAAACGGGTTAGCCAGAGAACTGCGGAAGAGAACGTCATTGTTAATAGATTTAAAAGCGTTACATTTCACTCGAATCATGTTGGACGTCCGTATCATCCTGTCCATCGGCTGAATGAACGAGGTTGTACAAATGATTTGACTGAAGAAAGAATGTCCTCTGTCCAACTTCTCTCTCTAGTAACCTTCGAATAAAACGAGAACTTAGTAACTAAAAATAAAGATATCCCAATTATATTACAATTATGTTTGAACTAGTGTCTTTATCTTGGTTGTTATAATTACATAGTTTCGACACTTGCATGCTACAGTTTTCTTCAGGTGTCTGGTGTATGCGATAATGTTTTCGAAATTTCAAACTGAACCTTTTATTCAATGCACAGAAGTAGATTGTTCTCATTTCTCTGTCAATGCTAGGACAAATCCTGTATAACACATGAAGGACTTGAAGAAGACGAGAAGGTACAGGAATAATTTTGATTATGACAATGAAAATAAAACCAAAAGCTTGAAAGAATCCGCGTATAACTTGATAACTGGGGCGTTTTGTTAACCTCTTTCATTACTCAAGTAATCCTAGTGACTTACTAATACAGGAGGGAGAAATATATTTTGCTCTGGTTACATAGGCTGATATGATCGGATTTGTCTGGACACTTCGATCATCCGGCAGACATCAAGACATGCCTCTGACTCTTCCTGCATTAGTTCCATAAGGAAATACTACCGGAAGCATTGATTTCTCAGCTTCAGGCTACAGTTTGTTTGTTTGTTTAAAGATATGTTCATGTATAAAAGGACATTATATATATATATATATATATATATATATATATATATATATATATATGCAGTGATCCAAATCAATAACATCTATCAAAATAACTTGAAATTACTAGAATGTAATGTATTTCAAGCCTATTAACTTTTTTTTAAGAATTTGTTCAGTAGAAAACTTAAATGACAATAGTCAGTATATTAATAAAAGTTCAATCGACTTATCTCTCGACCGACTTCAAAGTTTCGCGAAACATCGCTCATGAGGGTCTGATAAATATTTATATTGAAGCGTTGATTGAACTTTTATTAACTTATTGAACATACATACAAGAATAGATAGATAATGAATATATTGAAATAGATACATATCTATATATATAAGCGTGTGTGTCTGTAGGTATGTGTATGTATGTGTGTTGAGAGAGAGAGATAGAGAGAGAGATAGAGAGAGAGAGAGATAGAGAGAGAGAGAGATAGAGATTGAAAGAATTCATCCATTAGGTTTGCCATAAGCAAGCTAACAAGTATTCACACTAAAATGATGGTTCTACCAAATATTACCGCTACATACTGCAGTGCTGCAGTGTCAAGATTTGTGCATCTCTCTCTCTCTCTCTCTCTCTCTCTCTCTCATATATATATATATATATATATATATATATATATATATATATATATAGTTAAGTAATCCGGTGTTACTCCGTAACCATTATTCATGATGTTAAAAATATTAAAATTAAAAATATTTTTTGAAATTTAAACACTTAATTCACCATCTAAAGTTAACTTTAAAATTTAAGAAAAAATTTAAACATGTATAAATATGGATGCGTGTGGAGATATGTAAATGTATATGTAAGTATTTGTATATGTATATGTGTATATACCGATGTATATCGATACATGTGTATGTGGTTATGTATGTAATTGTACATATATAGGAATGTATGTGTGTGTGTTTTTTTACGTAAATATGTATGTGGTGTATATATGAAAGAACAGTATTTTTTTTTTTACTATTACCTTCAAATCTTACTCCATCTTGATTTGAAACTCAAACTTTAATTAAGAAATATTACCCATCTAAAAATAGCTACAAATTAAATTCATGAATTAGATTCTAACTGATAAAGATTTTACTTTAACAGTAATTCACAATATTAAAATATTACTATTAGTAATTTTTTATTTTTTTACTATTGTTGTTTATCAATATAGTATTCGGCTAATTTATTTGTGGAGAAGTTGAATATTTAAATTGCTAACAAGTATTAAATTTAATTAATTTTTGGAGTTTTTAAACATTTAAATCACTATCAAACGTTAAAATCTGTTTTTATCTAAATTGCTAAAGCTATACTACCCCTCTCCTTCTTTCAGAAAACCTACGTGCATCTCTTTATCTCTTTATTTGCTCACTTTTATCTTTTTTCCCTTTTTTCTCTTTTTCCTTTTCCCATATCATTTCCGTTGAATTGACCGATTAAATAGGTCAATGTCTTATGCTCACCCCCTCCTTCCTCAATATTAAGTAGTATAATAAAAAGAAATATAAAAAATAAAATTTAAAATTCTCCCTTCCCTCTCTAAACTCGATCATGTCTCTCACACCATTCCTCACCACCTTCTGTGTCAACTTATATAAGCTTAACACTGCCCGTCAAAAGTGTGAATTTTAAATTCATTTTTCGTTTCACCTTTTGAAAGTGAAGTCTGGAGATCCAGAGAAAAATAAAATTCTCTGTTGAAATAAATTATTACAAATGGAGCCTTAAAGTGGTCTGTTTTTCTTTAAATTATATATATATATATATATATATATATATATATATATATATATATATATATATATATTAATCCGATATTGTTATTACTTCAAGCGTTAACAATAATACATTTTTCTTCGCCTGAAGCACAGCTCTCTCTATATAGTATTTTTCTCCTTTCAATTAAAAAAAAAGTAGTTGATTGTAATTTAGTGGGAATTCAAATTAAAATTTCAAAAGAATGACTAAAAACAAAACTGAAAATAAACGAGATATTTTCTCATTTTTTCGTCTAACCTTTTCTTTTTCAGACGACGTCGAAATATTAATTCATAAAACTTATTCCCGCGATGTCATTCATTTCAGTTTCAATGTAGAGAAATTTGCCCAATGCTTTTGAGAGAAAAAAAAAGTCCCGAGGTAATGGAAACAAAATAGTTTCAAAATCTTACAGTCGTAAGATTTTCAGTCGCTGTATTTGTCTGCAAAGAAAGTTTTTAATTAAAGTGATTCGATAAAAGGTAGTTGAAGGAGTCAGATATTGTTTCTACATTTTAGTGTTTGTTTTTTTCATTTGGAGAGTAAAAGTAATTTTTAACGCACATCAATCGCTTTATCAAAAAAAAAGTGGGGGAGCATACACGTATATTAATATAGGGATGTGTAGATTTTATTCACAGAAATATATAGAGAGCCGAATTCGAATTCCAGTCGCGTCCATTACATTCACTGATGTGCTAAAATACTTGGAAAAGGTATGATTCCTCTTCTTTTCCCAGTAGTCATGGGTAAATAGTACGACAGACTGGGTCCTATAGCCTTGGATGGCAACTAGTCTAGGAGAAAGACAACTCTCAGTTCAAAACATGCGGAATGTTGTTTGGAGACCTTGTGGCACTTAGTGCAGCAGGTCTTTGTATTCGGGCCTGCAATAAGTGTGCTTGATTCTGCATAAAGCCTTCAGCACTATAATTAAATCATCTGGGCTGTCGGTTTCTAGGAACTGAGCTGCTTGACACGGGAAAGTCCACCATATATATATATATATATATATATATATATATATATATATTTATTAAAGACATTTTTATGTTTAACGTTCTTTTTATAGATACAAGTATTTAAGTAAATGCTCTGTTTATAATAAACAGTATTAAATAACAATTACCGGTCTGAATGTCCGAGAAATTTTCATAGAAAATATTCGTCCTTGGACAGGATTCGAACCTGCATCCTATACGGAACCGTCATTTACGATGACGTGCCTAACCGCTCGGCCACCAAGGATCGTTCGGTAGGCAAGGTCGAATTTACTGCTTATAAACTTCAATCTTCTATGAATCTCGCACTGCTCATGGCGTATCAAATGTAAACAAATGACGTCATACATTAAGAACTGGACAAAATCCGACAATTTTTATTTATTAAAGACATTTTTATGTTTAACGTTCTTTTTATAGATACAAGTATTTAAGTAAATGCTCTGTTTATAATAAACAGTATTAAATAACAATTAATTAAATTGTCAGACTTTGTCCATTTCTTAATGTGTGTATGTATATATATATATATATATATATATATATATATATATATATATATATATATATATATATATATAGGAACGGGCACACACACGCACACACGTGAACATGGATACACACAAATATATATATATATATATATATATATATATATATATATACAAAATACTATACTATTCTTTTCGACTATATGAGGGTCATGTAACTCAGATTTTAGAACCAACTGCCAGACTATTCATACATATCTTTTGATTGTTATTGATGAAGGCTTGTGCAGAACCAAACGCATTTTTTGAAAAGAGCCAAATACGCCGAAATGGTACACACTATCTCTCATAGTCTTCAAAAGTCGCTTGGCAGGTTTTGAATTCAGAATTTTCTTTCTTCAACAAAGACTATGGAACTCAGTCTGTCCTGCTATTTACCCAAATCTGGGGAAGAAACATGGATTCATACCTTTCCCCAGGGTATCAGCACGTAAGCAGATGTAATGAACTCGACTGGAATTCGAAATCACTCTCCGATTCCTCAATCCACGCCGCTACTCAACCGTACCTCTTATATATAAATCCGGCATATTTTGCCATATTTTTTCTTGTAAACGTGTCTTATTATAAATTATGTGCATGACCTTTATTGATGTTTTTTTTCTATTGTACGAATGATAGTTGTCCTTTGAGTCCGAAAAAATGATTTCCCTTGCAGTGCAACCGCCAAATAAATCTGGACACACAGATTTTGGAATACTGGAAGCCGGTGGTTGTGACCAACACCAAAGTTGCACGCTAACCCTGTTCTCTTGGAACAGTCATTTTTTTTTCATTTTGGTGGCGGGGAGGTACGGTGGAGTATTGGATAGCGGCTCGGATTGAGGAATCGGAGAGCCGAGTTCAAATACCATTCACTTGCGTGCTAATACCCATGAGAAAAGGTAGGAATCCTCTTCTTCTTCTCCTCCTCCCAGCTGGGGGAAATAGCAGGACAGACCGTAGGAAGAAATGGGAACCTACTGCGGGAAAAAATCTGCCTCGTCAGTCGTGTATTGAAAGATACATGATCGCCTAAGCGTGTATCACGCATGGCACATAACTGACTGGCAGTTTGATGGACACTGATACGCCAACACAATCGGTCGGTTCACCCTTGTCTTGTTCTTTTGATATTTTGATCTTGCACCAATGAAACTTAGTTTTGATTGAGACTTTGTACCGTTTTTTTTAGTTACACCCTAAGGTCTTCTGTCACATTGTTGCTCTATGTATAACAACCATCTGCGAGTGCGATGTTGATGACGTGGTCAGTCCATCGGTTTAGTGACTTTTTGAGCATTGTGTGAATAACTTTTAACTAAAATGGCTCTTGTTTATATATAAAGTAGCCAACATTCATATTGTATAGTCCAACCTTTCAACTTACATGAGTCATCATCAGGGTTGCGAGTGAGAAAAGATAAAGGAAATAAGCATATATTTAGACAGAAACATTTTAAGCGTTGTTAACATTCTGAAAGTTAAATGTAATGTAGCCGAACGCAGCAATTCATTTGACGGTAACGTGTTACGCTAACATGCAATAACGTGTAATAATTTGTTTGCTTGTGTATTGTGGGGAGCGGGCACGAGCAAAGCGTAGTGGTTATCTGAGCGGAAAGTGGAAAGAAGTTCAAATTCCTATCGATGTCGTTGGGAAATGTATGAATCTATTTCTTCACTCAGACTATGGTTTAAATAGACTGGTCTTTCATACTTTAGTTGGAAACCCTACGAGGAGAAGGAAAACTAGGATAAGTGGGAAGCTAGTTTTTGAGACTTCGTGTTACATTGGGTATTATTTCCGTTCTTCAGAAAAGTGTGTCCGTTTCCGTTCTTGTGTCTACACAAATCTTCATCAGTATAATCAAATCATCTCTGTTGATAACCTGATGGTTCAGTTCTAAAAATAACAGTTAGGTACTAACATGTCGAAAACGATATATATATATATATATATATATATATATATATATATATATATATATATATATTCCGCCAATGTGCGTATTGTTTTCTCTGCCAGGTCTCCTTGGATGTCTGCTCGAAAGAACGTTCTGCCTCGCCACCATATTAATAATGTGATATACTGATCTGGATGTAGTTGCGAAGCTGACTACATAGGTAGAACTACCTTACGATTAGACGCAGGATAAATTAGCACGTACCCGGAAAAATTAGGAAGGGTACGTTCCAATCTGGTGACAAGATCAGGAACACATACGGCTCCGCCATCGATGAGCAACTTATAAACAATCCAATTTGTGCCATCAATTTCAGCATTGACTCATTTTCCATCTTTAATCATGCTCATTCTGTGTTACATTTAAAGGTATTGGAAACGATCTACGTCATGTCCAGGCAACCCTTCCTCTGTGAACCGAGGGAATGCCTGTTAGGGGTTGACATTGTTTACATCTGATCTTTCCACATTTATTTCATCACATGCTTCTCAAGTTTTATATTTTATATTGTAATATTTAGTCTTCTCCCGATTTCAGCTCTTTTAAGTGAGGGCGAAACCGGTCGGCTGGTCAATTTTTTTTAATCGTGAATGGTAAAGCTTATCTTGCCGTTTTTATTTCTATAATAAAATTCTGTACCCCTAAGAAAATATATATATATATATATATATATATATATATATATATATATATATTAAAGACATTTTTATGTTTAACGTTATAGATACAAGTATTTAAGTAAATGCTCTGTTTATAATAAACAGTATTAAATAACATTTACCGGCCTGAATGTCCGAGAAATTTTCATAGAAAAATTAAATACTTGTATCTATAACGTTAAACATAAAAATGTCTTTAATAAATAAATTGTCGGACTTTGTCCATTTCGTAATATATGACGTCATTTGTTTACATTTGATACGTCATGAGCAGTTATGAATATTCGAGATTCATGGAAGATTGAGTTTATAAGCAGTAAATTCGACCTTGTATACCGAACGCTTCTTTGTAGCCTAACGGTAAGGCACGTCAGCGTAAATGACGGTTCTGTATAGGATGCAGGTCCGAATCCTGTCAAAGAACGAATATTTTCTATGAAAATTTCTCGGACATTCAGGCCGGTAAATGTTATTTAATACTGTTTATTATAAACAGAGCATTTACTTAAATACTTGTATCTATAACGTTAAACATAAAAATGTCTTTAATAAATAAATTGTCGGACTTTGTCCATTTCGTAATATATATATATATATATATATATATCAAAATCCACTACTTAGAGTTTCATATATAAGCAATCAACAGGTGGAACTCAGTTCCACTGGATGTTCCCTGCGTACTTCTTGACAGGAGAAATCGTCGTTAATCCCGGCCACGAAATACAATAAACACGGCCCAGTTTCGAAACCTACCAGAGAGCGTATATTTTTCTTTAATACAATCTTCAAGCTTGTAAACGAAAATTAATAAATACACTGTTTTATAAATGAACGTACGTCTACTCAAATATGGGTATCCTCTAAAAATACACACACACACACACACACACACATACATATATATATATATATATATATTAGGTTGGTGCAAAAATAATGGCGTTTTTTGACGTATTTTTTAACGTCAAAAAACGCCATTATTTTTGCACCAACCTAATATATATATATATATATATATATATATATATATATATATATATATATATATATATATATACTGGCCGCGTCTCTTAGTGGTTAGAAAGTACGCTGTCTGATCCAGCTTTGAATCTCACCATGAATTTGTCAGGAAGGACACTTCCTAATGTTATAGGGGGACGATCCCAGCGTGCGGTACATTTGAATATATATATATATATATATATATATATATATATATATATATATATATATATATATATATATATATTTATATATATATATATATATGTATGTATGTGTGTGTGTGTGTAGATTAGGAAACTAATATGTATAATTAAAACGAAAGATGGTCCACGTGTGCTTCTTATATTATGTAGATTTAATAGGCCAGTTAATGACATTTTAGGATTAAATAAAAAAACAAAATGTTAACAATATTGGCATTAAGATTAATGATATTTATTATATATTAGTCTTTTGATGAAATTCAAGCATTAAGAGAAAAATTTTAAAATCGGGTTAGCAATAGGGCTGCAGTGTTACATAGATGGGAAAAGGATGGAGATTAGAGAATTGGCCTCTCCACCACCACTGTGTAAATAGCATGACATGAAGCAGATGCGAAAGTCTGAACTGGTGGATATGGCAACATTACATCATTTTTGTAATCTGATTCTTGGGCAGCTAAATCAATGACATAAGAATTTAGACAATTTCTGGGGGTGATAGAATGAACCGACAATATTCCCAATATCATTATCAATGGATTGTATATATGCTCCATTTGAAATCTAAACTTGAGACCTAATCAATATTCTAAGCATGGATCCACATTTACAGTCCAACTGTTTATCGTAAGCGGAGAAAATACAGGTTCTGATTGATGATGAGGAGATGAAGGTAATGCAACCAAACTTGATTTTTTTTAAAAGGCTTATTAACCTTTTCCAGGTTATATAAAGGCAGTCAATATTTTTTTAGAGTGTAAGAAGTTTTTGGAGATAATGATGATTTACTGATACAAATCCTACTAATTAACCCATAGCTGGGAGAGAAGATGTGAATTCATACCTTTTCCAAAGGTATTTACGCGTAAATTAACATAACGAACCAGACTGGAATTGTAAATCGGCCTTCTGATTTCCGATTCTGAGCTGCTATCCATTACACCAG
>OZ010598.1:59962891-59970391 GCA_963932145.1 Acanthosepion lycidas | reverse complement strand
GAGTTCTTTTATAGCTAGCAATAGCTAACTTTTCTCCGTGCATAGGGAACAAAATTTATGACCTGCTTTATACCTGTGACATTGTTTTAATATGAAACCTAGGTAGGTTTATATTATATATATATATATATATATATATATATATATATACACGTGTAAGTTTAGGTTGAAATGGAGTATAATTGCAATGTTCAAACATTATATTTTAAAAAAGTGTTCAATACAGAGTAGAGCATAATAATATTTATTAACAATTATAACAAAAACATGTTATAAGCAGCTACACAGATAATTTTTCAGCACTATAAGTGCTTCTTCTGACGAATTAACGATAATTTTATGGTTTAAAAACAGAAATACCCTCCACACGAGGATTTATATTTATATATCGTATTCCCATATATATATATATATATATATATATAAGAATATAAAATAGTGTTAGGTCAGACTGGAGTCAGACTGGAGTCAGACCAATGGATGGATATTTTATGAAAATGCTCAATTCACAATTTATAAAATTGAATGTTATGATCGGTTATTAATATAAGAGATTTGAAAAAATTCACAATTAAACCTGCCTAACGGTCTAATCAGGTGTTTATTGGTAAATAATATTTTACCATTAAACACCTCACGAAACCGTAAAGTTGAAACCCGGGTAGTGTTGAGTGTGAATTTTTTCAAATGCTTTATATATATATATATATATATATATATATATATATATATATATATATATATATATATATATATATATATATTATAATATATATATATATATATATATATATATATATATATATTATAATATATATATATATATATTATAATATACATATATTATATATATATTATATATTATAATATATATATATATATATATATATATATTATAATATATATATATATATATTATAATATACATATATTATATATATATATATATATATATATATATATATATTATAATAAAACACTACAAATACATATATATATATAATAATAAAACACTACAAATACAGAGGGATACGCACTTATTTATTGTAGATTACGCAAAAGCAACATTCACTTACGTGCTAATACCCTTGGGAAAGGTATGAATCCTCTTCTCCCTCCAGCTATGTGTAAATAGCAGGACAGACCGGGTTCCATAACCTAGGATGGCAAACTGGTCTACTGCAGAAAGAAATGGCAACCTACTGCGAGGAAAAAATCTGCCCCGTTAGTTATGTATCGAAAAATACATGATCGCCTAAGCATGGTACATAACTGACTGATTGCTCAAAGACCTATTTGAACTGTTAGGAAAACTCTATCAATTTGAAAACGATGTTAGAATAATTCAGAACTTGCATAGAATATGGATAGAAAATGATTTGAGTAGCTGCACAAAATAGGAAGGGTGTGAGACAAGGATGTGTCTTCTCCACAGATTTATTTAGCTTCTACAGTGAATCTCTCCTAAGGGAGCTGGATACCCTATCAGGAATGATTATGATTGAACGTAATCTTAACAGTATTAGATACGCAGAGATCACTGTGTTGACGTCTGACACAGAAAGAAAACTACAGGGTCTAATAATTTATTTAGCATTCTTTTCCGAGTACAGTCTGACCTCTTTAATGCCGAATCACAGAAAATCACCCCTAAAGAACTATATAGTCTTCTTGCCAAATCATTCCACACACACACACACACTCATATATATATATATATATATATATATATATATATATAATTCTTATAAAACCCAGGTCGTGTGTGTGTGTCTGTTCGTTTATATATTGGATGGCATTTCCTACATTTTTCAACCGATTTCAACAAAACTTCACAGGACTACGTAAAATTACCTTGCGGTGGTTCTGACAGGAGCAAAAATTGGAAAAACCAGATTGGATTGTTTTTGCACGAAATCAATTAGAAAACACGATTAAGAGGCATCGCGAGAATGAAAGGGGGACAACTCATATCGATTTATACTTATTATAAAACCCAAGTTGTTTGTTTGTTTGTGTGTGTGTGTGTTCGTTTATATATGGGATCGAATTTCCTACATTTTTCAACCTATTTCAACAAAACTTCACTTTTTTTTTTGGCAGGTAGTGTTTCTTATTGTCTTGCACACTTTTTTCTTTATTTTTACATTCAGAATGCTTTAAACATTCCATTTACAAGACAATTGTTTATAATAAAATTCTATTCAATCGGTAGACTCATAACGATTAAAAACAATATTTTTCTTTGAGTTTGGGTTTGACCAATTCGTAAAAAAAAATAAAAAATAAAACTAATTAAGACATGCATGTCCGTCAACCTTAAACAATAATCTTTGACAATTTTATTTTTCAGTCTTTATGATGGTCGATACTTGATCTATCTCTTACATCCCCGGGCAACGCCGGGCTCCACTTCTAGCCTATATATACACACTTCTGTGTGTATATATATATATATATATATATATACACACACTTCTGTGTTATCAAAGGTAGAACAAAGCTTAAAACAATCATTAATGCTTCCAAACAAGGGTTTTAGTGTTTCATCATACATTCAGTCAGTCAGTTATGCATGATACACGCTTAGGCGATCATGTATCTTTCGATACATGACTGATGAGGCAGATTTTTCCCCGCAGTAGGTTGCCATTTCTTTCTGCGGTAGATCAGTTGCCATCCAAGGCTGTTCTGCGATTTACCCATAGCTTTAGAGAAGAAGAAGTGGATTCATACCTTTCTTAAGGGTATTAGCATGTAATGGATTCAACTGCAATTCGAACTCGGTCCTCCGATTCTTCAATCTGAGCCGCTATCCATTACAAATGCTAAACTAAAAACCTATAATCAAAAAATATTATCAAAGTATCTTTGTTTATTGGAAATGTTAAATTTAATTTATTAGCTTAAAATTAAAACTAAAATAAATGTTTCAAGAAAGGTTTTTTACTTTTAAAAATTTTAAACTTTCGCTATCGTGAATCTGGGGAGGTACCTAAATTTAATCTGTTAACTTGGAATTAAAACTAATTTAAAAGCTTCAAAAATGAGTTTGCATTTTTAAACCTCAGTTAACGCTTCTTTTTGGAGCTATCTACATTTAATGTTTTATTGTTATTTAATTTATTGTTTTGTATAAAGTTTAGGGGTTTAACCGGGACACACATACACTTTTATCAAGTGCTCTAGTCTAGGGTTAAGTACACAGGTATTATACAGATGTTACGCGGGAAATTAAGTACAGCTATGGATTAGAGAGATATTTTTATTTTAAAATAATCTAAATTTCATTTAAATTTTAAGAATTTGAAAAAAATTGTTTAAAAAATGTAGTTTATTTACAACAAAAACAGCAACAAAAAAAACAAAAAAAACACGGAGGGATTGTTTGTCGTGACTGAAATCTGCCGTGGCCTCGTCATTCTCATGATGTCAAATTCGACCCTAAACTGCAAGTAACGTTCAAAATTCAAATCTTTCTTTCTTTTCTTTTAATTGCAGGATAATTTGTCGGTTCTGTAAAGTTCAGATTTCATCACAAGTTTCGTATCAATTTTAATTTACTGTGTTTTTTTTTGTTTGTTTGTTTTTTTGTTTGTTTTTTTTGTTTTTTTTTTTGTTGCTGTTTTTGTTGTAAATAAACTACATTTTTAATTAAAACAAATTCGCGAAGGCAAGATTTGAATTTTGAACGTTACTTGCAGTTTAGGGTCGAATTTCTCTCTGACATCATGAGAATGACGAGGCCACGGCAGATTTCATTCACGACAAACAATCCCTCCGTTTCGTACTCTCTTTATATCTCTATATATGTCCCTTTCTCTCACTTCTGTTTTACGCCCTACATCTTCCTCTCTTTCTAGCGTGACACATACCTTACAACAACAACAACAATAACAACAACAACAATAATAATAATAATAATAATAATAATAATAATCACTATGGGGCGATTGGAGCAGCCTTGAAGAAAACATGCCATTTTTAAAATATGAGAATGTATTGTAATAATTATTAAAAGTGGTAAGATTTTCTGAAATAAAATGATATTATTTAAATCCCTGTAGAATTACATTCAATCGATATAAAAAAATTAAAATCAAACTTTAAAGTAAACCATATATATATATATATATATATATATATATATATATATATATATATATATATATATAAACAGCAAGTTGATTCAAAAATAAATTAAAAATCACAAAAAGGAATGAAAAGTGATAAATTTGTAGAATTGACTTGCTTTCGAACGTGTAAAAAATGATTTGAACAGAAATCAGAAATTTTACTAAAAATAAGCTAAATACTGTGAGAGTTTTAATTCAATATCAACCCTTCCAACCAACTGAATATAACAGAAGAAAATCTTGCAAGCGATTGAATGTGGCTATACCAGCAGACCAAAGTGCCGGTACCAGCAGACCAAAGTGTCACGAAGAATTGGAAAAATATTGGGATCTCACCTGGGAACTGAAAATGTCAAATCTTGAAAGTCAAGTGAAGTCATCCAAGACTTTCTCATGAAAATTCGAGCACTTACTACTATTCCCAAAATGCTAAAACTATGATGAGATATATTTGGAACAACTGAGATTATTCAGATGATGGCCTTTGTGAGGTCTGCGTCTACACTGAGAAAGGTGCTTGTGATTTGAGGAGGCATACTGTCAGTCAGCCTCTAGCGAACTCCACCCCAGAGATCTCATGGAAACATTCGACACACTCACGCACACACAAACACACGACAAATCAATAAACTAAGTAACAAATATTTCTTTAATGCTATATGTATGTGTGTGTGTATGTGCGTATGCGTGCGTGTGTATTGACCATATGTGATGTCATCAGCGGCAACACAAGTGTGTGTGCGTGCGTGAGTATGTGTGCGAGTATGTGTGTGTGTGTCTCACTCTGTTTTCTCTTTATCACTTTTTCTCTATTTCCACAATTATGCATAATGTTCCAATGCGCACATGCAAACACCATCTTAAAAATATACCGATGGGTCTGGGGTTCACAATGCAACATCCTGTTTTGTGTTTCAAATCATTGACGAGTGAATGAAACAAACGTCTTCTGCTTCTTCTCTGAACTGACAGCGAGACCTTCATCAACGAAACCTGTCGCTCTTTATCACTATACATACATACATATATATATATATATATATATATATATATATATATATATATATATATATATATATATATATATATATATATATATATATATATGGGTAATGTTCAAGTGGTGTAAGTCATACAAGCAATGAATACTGAATGGTGTAATTCAGATAAGTGCGTAATGCTGAATCGGTGATACGATTTCAAACTCTAAGCTAGTCTCTTGCGTTCACTCTCGCACAAATGCCGTTGGAGAAAGCCGTGAATCCGTATTTTCTTGCCATTTCTTACGCTTATACAACACCATACAGTAACCCTCTATTTTGAGTGGCTTTTGGACCCTGTATTGAGGGAACATTAGTAAAATAAATAAAAAAAACTATGAATCAAATAGCAGGGTCTTTATTTCATCTATATTCGTTTGGTGAGATTTAAGTTCCACTCGAACAGCTTCTTCCCACGAACAGCTGTTTTGTGGAACCAGCTCCTAAGAAGCTTTCCCGATCTTAACCTGTTCTTAATCTTAACCTGTTATCCTCCCCACATATCCCCATAAACTGTGTACTCATCTATCGCGAGTAGCTCTTGGGCCTTGTACAGAGTGAAAATTACTGTCAAACAAGAATAGTCTAACTTTGTCAAACAAGAATAGTCTGTCTAGCTTTTCTTGTATCCAAATCGGGGAAAGGGGCAACGAGAAACCGCATCACAAACTTTCTTAAGAATGCACGAAAATTCACAGGAATTAATAAAAAAAATTGTGAAGAGTCATCATCGTTTACGTCCTGAAGGGACAGGGTATTAATGTAAACTAGTTATATTGTAGCTGGACACTCCTTTTCGAGGAAATCCGTCTACTAGGGCGGCTAACCAATCCCTATTGCAGACGCGTGCTCAGACACATTTGTGTTTGTTCAACACCCACAGAGCCCACCTGTGGTTTATACTGCAACTATGCTCAGCAGATCTTAGTTACAGTTTCTGGGAAAGAGCGTGTTATCTAGCGTGATCAACAATTTGATCAAGGCCTGCAAGCCCAAACCATTCGACGTCCCCCTCCCAGAGTACCCTTTACCTAATTTTCACTCACAAGGCTGGGAACGACCACTCAAGTCCGATAACATCAGGAAGTCTCCTTCCTGACAAATCGACCATGGTGAGATTTGAACCCGGGTCTCATGGTCAAAATGCTAATGTTCTAAGCACACGGCCACGTGCCCATAAATATAAACTAGTAGGATCCGAGTAAATTAGATGGAAGTACTAATATTTTTTTAATGCTGTACACTGTACTTCTCAACTCATGACCATTCACAGATAGTTCTAAAAAAAAGTGACACAGCCTCACCTATACCGAAATATCTTCAGCAGATCATTAACCCTTTGCCTGTCCTGCGCGTTGCATGTGATGCACAGGCCATGCGATTCCATGTACGTGCATCATATCTGGCGCACACGAGCCATGATTTTAAAAGAGTGATAAAACTAAGAACGCTTAAGAAATAGTAAGACGTCTGAGGAAAGTCCTAATCTAAAATTTTGTTTGTCTGTTTTCACAATTAATAACTACTGCAAAGCAACTCAGCTTATTTGGCAAATAGAATCTTCTAACATTTAGTGTTTCACCTAATAGAAACCTGGGCATCACACAGAGCGTAGTATAAATAACTTACGGTTTTTTTACGATTTGTGCATCACATGTGATGCAGAGGTTTTTATTATGTGAAACACTATATATCAGCAGATTTCTATTTGCCAAATAATCTGAGTTGCCTTGCAATAGTTATAAATCTGAAAACAAGTATGAACGTTTGGATAGTAAACACAAAAATGTCTTGGACAGGCAAAAGGTTAAAATTTTTAAAGAAATGATCTGGAATTCAGTAGATAAAATAAGAAATCTTTAAACAATTTGAAGATTTTGGAAGTTCTAATCGGAAGTGGTACAATAGTAATTCATTTCGCAAGTACATCTGTTTTTATTAAAACATCAGCTCCAAGAGGGACAGATATCTTAACACACACAAGCATACACGCGCGAAGTGATACACATTACCCCAACTCTGAAAGTATGAATATTTGGATAGTACACACGAAAATGCTCTGGACAAGCAAAGGGTTAAGATTCATCTGTAAACGAAAATAAGAAAACCGTTAAATTTCTGTGGGTCTTTTCAGTATACAAAATAAAAATGTTATTATAATTGATTCAAATATCTTAATAGCAATGAATAGGATAATAAATTTATTTTATTTCTCCAAACAAAGAATTTGTAGTTTTATCTCTAATGGTAACGCTAACAAAACATAGATGACATTAAGTAAAGTTTCAAACATTCAAGATAATAGTGAACGTGTTAATATATCG
>OZ010598.1:59945391-59955391 GCA_963932145.1 Acanthosepion lycidas | reverse complement strand
TATATATATATGAAAATTTCTCCGAATTAACCAGTAGAGAGACAATATTTATGAATAAAAATGACAATAGGAAAACTGGTAATTGCTGACGCGTTTCGTCCAATGTGGACTTTATCAAAGCAAAATACGAAAATTTTCTCTCTATATATTTAGAGATAGATAGATAGATAGATAGGAAGGAATAAATAGGTTCGCCTATCGACCGGTTTACCCTCTTCCCCAGTCTTTTCAACAGCAATATAGGTTTATCCTTTGTTTCTTGTTTAGATTTGGGTTGGTTTCCAGTTCCTTCTAAAGTATTTTCAATCTCTTTCACTCCCAGTAGTATCATGAGTCTTTTGTGATATTATCGCCTTGGTTAGAGTGATATATATATATATATATATATATATATATATATATATATATATATATATATATATATATATATATATATATATATATATTCTTTTTTACGGCTTATCTACCTTTTGAAGTTTATTTAAAGCAAGAAAATATCTTTAGATTATAAGAATTTTGGAATGATAGTGATGATTTCAAATTGACCATATCTACACGGGGAAGAGTGTTCACTATCAGAAATGAAACCTTTGTAGGCAGCGTGAGCATATAATCCAGTACAAACACATGCGTGCTTCAATTGGTCTGAATATATTTTGACTCTTGACCATATAATATTGATTTCTCTCTCTCTCTCTCTCTCTCTCTCTCTCATATATATATATATATATATATATATATATATATATATATATATATATATATATATATATATGTAGTTGTTGGCGGAACTCTTTGCTGAATATTGGGATGCTCATCGTTATTTTCCTTCTGTGGGAAATGAGTCCTATATTGGATCTGAAGAGACGGACGCAACCATCGAGTGGTAGGGTAGGAGGATTCAGTGGATGGAGTGCTCCCTGCTTTTGTTTGGGCTGTCTTCGTCTCTTCTATTTGTTTTCTGGTGTTTTTGAAGGATGTTGTTTTTTCGTGGACTGCTATTGGTTCTTTCTGCAGTTTCCGTCTCCCAATTGACCGGATCGATATCTGTCCTCATCAAGGTGCTTTTGAGCTGATACTGGAATTAGTAGGACCGGATCACGACCAACGAAGTTCGCCTCCGCGCAAAGATGGAGAGCCTAGAAACCATCGTCACCGACTTCGTTGAGCCGGATACCGTATACCGTATAGACATCCGCCTACCCAAACAAATTCTATTCTCGGAGCTCGCATCTGGCAAGAGACCACGTGGAGCCCTGCGTTTCTCACATTGAGTGCTGGTGGCAATTAAACAATTCTAGATGTGTAAAACAGTTAAAATTTATACTAAAAATAAATATAAATGTTGTTCTTCACCGGTAACACGACTCTGAGTTTCATGCGAGATGCAATCGTCAGGCGCCAATTGAAAAATGCAACCTTCCAAAATTAGAAAATTGATATTAATACCGTAATGATTGTGGAGCAGTCCATTTATTTACGAAAAAAAAAATATACACCTATATACATCCAAATACAATCATATAAATATAATTTAATTATATACACATCTCATATATATTTTCAAATATAATCCACATGTATATATAAATATAATTCGCATATATATATATATATATATAATTATATATATATATACATATAGATAGATAGAGAGAGAGAGAGAGAGAGAAAAAGACAGAGAAAGAGAGTAAATGAAACAATAGCGTTTTTGTGTCCACCTTTAATGATTAATATTGTACAAATATCCTTTCGTTTCTTGTGCGTGGATAAAGTGGCCAAAATTCATTGTGTTTTTTCAAGCTTATATGTCATATAATCGGGGTGGGGGTAATATAAAATAATAGAAACAAAGTGTGCATTGTCTTTAACAATACACGTATAAAGTAAGCATTACTGCCCAGATACACCGAATGAATATATATATATATATATATATATATATATATATATATATATATATATTATCCCTCACCAGTAGCAAAACTCGGAGTTTCATACACAACGCAATCTTAATACATAAAGTACTGTATGTTATATTTATTAATTTATTTTTTAATTATTATATATACAAATATAAATATAATATTAAGATGTATTAAGTACATATTAATAAATATACATATACATAACATGTTCCTCCCCGGTATATACTCAACCTGAAGATTCCGTTGTGTATGAAACTCCGAGTCGTGCTACTGGTGAGGGATAATATATATATATATATATATATATATATATATATATATATATATATATATATATATATATAGGATATTAATCCTATCTAAAATTTCTCACTTAGCTTAATGATTTTTACACGGACCGGTTCGTCCACTACTCAAGGGGTATCAGTAATTTACTGCATACATTTTGTTTAAGTAAACACATGTAGAACATTTCCGCGCACTCGCTTGCGCCTCTCTGCACGGATGTGCATCGTGATCATTTTGCCTTTTACTTCGTGTTTTTCTTATCTCTTCCAGACTTAGACTGCTTTTGACCCGGCTCTGGATATGTGACCGATTTTTACTTATATATTCATTTATTTTTATTTATGAGAATCTTAGTTTTTTGCTAGGAAACTTATATTTCGTTTATTTACATTTTTACAGAAATAATTGGTATTAATTCTTAGGCAATCTATCAATATATATATATATATATATATATATATATATATATATATATATATATATATATATATATATTACTAATGACGTTAATGCTTAAATGGTATATACTTATACATACACATGCTCACACATACGTACATACATATACAGACACATATACACAAATGCATACATACACATATTTATATATATTCACTGGGATATTTCGTTTTAAATTGGGTTTTATGATATCACAAGTATTAATTGTTGGAGGTTAGATTTACAATTAAATTTATTTATTATTGTTAGAATTTATGTGCACATCTCTGTAATTACACAGCTGTGTATATGCACATGTATGCACTTATTCGTTTATAGGTATATGCGTACATATGTACACACAGACGCGCGTACGCGGGTACATTTACACTTAAGTCTGTGCTTAGTAATAAACTAGTGTATAAATGGTGAAGTTATTTAATTTTTTAAATATCATTTTATATGTATATATATATATATATATATATATATATATATGTATATATATATATATATATATATATATATATATATATGTGTGTGTGTGTGTGTGTATGTGCGCGTGTGCGTGTGTGAAAAGTGCCTATATATATATATATATATATATATATATAAATATATATATATATATATATATATATATATATAAATATATATATATATATATATATATATATATATATATATATATACAATTATTTATATATTATATGCGCGGTACTTATTAGAAAGTGCTCAATATCAGAGATAGAGCTAACATATTTGGTTGCATTGATGTGAGTTTGTGACCCTGGGTTTAACGTTTTTGTGATCGTCAGACAATCTGACGATCGCAAAAGCGTTAAACCCAGGGTCACAAACTCACTTCAATCCAACCAAACATATATATATATATATATATATATATATATATTACATACTTACACCTACGTACATACCGCACACCTACGCACGCACCGCACACACGCTGTACCTACGCACGTATATGGCACATATATATAATTGTTAAATGTATGTAATTAAAATAAGTGTATGTTTATATTACATGTTATCGTTTATTTAATGTTTCATTGTTATTTAATGATTAGGAGGTTTTTTGCCTTGGTATATATATTGAGTTAATAATTATGCTGGGTTAGATTTGTTCATTTATTGGTGTTTTGTTTGTTTGTGTGTGTGCATGCCCACATGTACACATGTACGCATAGGTGTGTATTTTAATATTTGTTCGTTTATTTGTTTATTAATAAATTAAGTTTATATTACATTTGTTTCTATTATTTAAAGTTTGTTTTATATTTTTTTATATCTTATTTATATTTATTTGTTTATCAGTTAGTACTTAGATGACAAAGTAAATATATACATATACATATATGGAAATTAACAGACTAATGATGAAAAACATTTAATTTGCACAATTATTTTGAAATATATTTTTCCATTCTTCATACACTTAAATCAACGACGAATAATAACCTCATATATCATACAATGAAAAAAATTTAAATCAATAATGAAGTAATAATTGACTGCAAACTGATTGATTTCCTCATCTATGTATCTATCGATCTTTTCCTCTTCATACAAAAACTGATACAACTAAATGAATATCATAAAAGTGATTAACTTTCAAACAATCGTTCTCTAACAGATATCGATGTGTACAAGTTGTGTCCTTTTGCATGATTATGTAGATAGTTGTACATATTAAATGTTATAAAATCACCCCCCCACACCAATAGAAACACACACACACACATATATATATATATATATATATATATATGGGATAAGAATATATAAATTTTTATACATCAAGAACTGTTATGAAAGAAAAGATGTATGACAAATTTGAAATTTATGACGCGTTTCATCCGTTAGGATTTCATTGGACTGGTTTTGTTGACGTTGTTGTGACTACACATGCGCACGAACGAGAGACGCTGGGAGTTTCAAAATTTAGAAAAAAAATTTTTCTTCTGCAATCTAACCAACTTCATCTGTATTCTTTTTCTTTCCACATCAATATCCCACATTGTGATATATATATATATATATATATATATGGTAATATTAGCAATTTCTTTACAAGGAAACATTTGGCATTCATTGAGCGAGCAGCCAGTACTGCTTTCGGCTGGAATTTATAAAGTCTTTCTGTTAAAACAAATGATTTTTTTTCAAGCACATTAGCTCGGAGCACACTTTCCAATATTTATGGTGCTTTCCTTCTTAACATTTTATTTGAAATACTGCGGGAAGTCAATATCTTGATTATGTCATAATTTTCACTTCGCGTTACATACGCTATCCATTTTAGACGTTGCTGCTGTTGGTTGTCCTCAATTGCTGTGGTTGCTGTTATTTGGTACAGTTCTTTGTGATTCTGTAGCGCCAGTCCATAATGTGTGCGTGTGTGAGAGAGAGAGAGAGAGGGAGAGAGAGAGAGAAATAAAGAAAGAGAGGGAAAAATTGGGGGAGAGAGATAAAGGAAGCGGTAAAGAAAATAGGAAACAATTGTGAGTATATAATCAACTTCTTTGAAACTCTTACGTTCGCATGTTTTACCGATGAACTATTGTCTTCAGAAAAAGGAACATTTTAGTTTGCAAAAACAAAATCTACATCAGACAAAATACGGTTTCCTTTGAGCGGCTGAAGGCTTGATTATTACTTCAACAGGATCGTTATAGCAAATAGATTTAAACTAATTTCAACTCAGTTTTTATTTTATTTCTTTAACGAATCAATAAGGGAAGTAAATCTTGGCAATAAAAATCAATCAATTAATTAAAATGTGACTTTTTTACAATCCCTGATTCTCCCTGTTTTGCTATCGATTTGCAAAACCGGTTTTATGCAAACAAAATGACGGTATACCAAAAAAAAAAAAAAAAAAAAAACGACAACAATGTAGACTGCGACTCTTCTTCTTCTTCTTCTTCTTCTTCTTCTTCTTCTTCTTCTTCTTCTTCGATGTGCCAAGTCCCTTCTGGACATGAACTATCATTGCACTCCACAACTTCCTACCTTTGTAGCTATTAGCAATATATGTCTTTTTACTATTCTACCTAGTCCTTGTTCTGTCATCCATTTACATGAGCTCTCCACAGCTTCCTGCCTTTGTAGCTCTTAACAATATATGTAATTTTACTATCCTATCCAGTAATTGTTCTGTCACCCATTTACACATGATGCTTGTTAGGTAGGTTACTTGCTATTTCCCTCTACCCCTCATTGGCTTCAGTATGTTTTGTGAGTGTCACATTCTCCAAACCTTTTTCTTTATTTTATTTTGCAGAAATTTTAGTTATCTCTATTTTCCTTAAAACCTCTTCGTTTCATACATGTTTCCTTCATGATATTCTTCTTCTTCTATGGAACCATATCTCTTTTCCTTGAAGTTTCTTCTCCATCTGCGTATGGTGCCTCACCTGTCCGAATAGCCTCTCGATGAATGGTTGGTGCCAAATGGCCTGGTTAATCGTTTCGCCTTCCCAACTGTTTTGGGACTGAGGGTCGAGATTATTGTGGGATAAAAACACATCTGATTATACATTCCATTTATCAACATATCGTGACTCTGTAATTGCACAGATTGTATTCTGTTGGTGTCCACAAATATTACTTGCCAAATTGAAGTCCTATCTTGACAAGTTTCACAGACATCTATCATCTGTTTATACTTGTTATGTTTCCCAGTTGTGATGATTTGTTCCACGAAGATAGTCCAACCTCCCATTAGGAAACTGGTTCCAGAAACACTCACCTAACTCCCGGGCACCCTCTCAATTCTTTGTGCTCCTCATCAGAGCCGGTGCAAGAGTCTATGATACGACCCCAACTCTCACTACATCTAAATTTTTATAAGGCAGAATTCATATAAAATACAAATTTTATTCTAACTTAATTATGTACAATAATAGATCAATGCAATATAGCTGAACAGATCAACTAGAAGAATGAAAAATAAACAATGTATCTAAATGCATATTAGAGACATGTCATAAATGCATGCAAATGCATATTAGAGACATGTCATAAATGCATGCAAATGCATATTAGAGACATGTCATTCCATCTTAAATCAACAATGTTTTGTGGCAATTTTTAACATCAACTTGAAATTTTTTTCTTGTTAAAAAGCTGAATAATTTTAACACATTTAAGATTATGGATAAAATAGTGAATTTTATATCACGATATAAAATTTTATAGAGATTTAGCATGAGCAAAATAAATTCACGGATTGAAACGAAAAATTTGATTACGTCAAAATCCTTGAAAATTGTTATTAGTCAGTTGTGTTTAGTTTAATTTGTAACGGATATAAATGTAGGTAGAAAAAAATGTTGATAAGACAGAGAGGGTCACAAAGCCTGGGACCATCAATCAGGTTTGTTCCACTTGTTGGTTCGGGTGTAGTACTCATGTAGCCCACACTAAATTCCCTGCAGCTATACCCAGCAAAAATAACTCCGTTATGGACAGCCCTTGAATATACCTGAACAGATTTACCGACGCAGCCTTACCAGCACCTCATAGATTGTGTTGTTCTTTCAATGAGAGGACATACAGCTTATTAGACAGCTGTTGTCTAAGTTTTTGGCATTGTATTTTAAATTCATAGCATTATTATTAAGTCGTCAATTATTTTCATAGCTTTCTATGCTCGTAAGCCACCTTTCCATCACTTTTGGTTCGATAAATTCTTTGAGGAATTTTTAATGATATTCTGCTTCTAAGGATCGCTGGTTATACAGGTAATCTTCCACGAAGCAAAACCAGATTGAAAGCTTGGAAACTATTAGGATGGTGCAAAAATAATGTCGTAACATATGTGAGAAAACGACATTATTTTTGCACCAACCTAATACTTCTCATCCTCAATGATTAGGACAAAGGTTTACTGAGCGTCTATGGAGTCATGCTTGTGATTTATAGAAAATGAATAATAATAAATAATTTCCCCGGAATAATACGAAGCAGATTTTTTTTTAATTTGTGGCGTCAAAAGCGTCACTGGATTTTGCGAATGTTTTTTTTTTTGGCGGGGGATACTGAATAAACATTGAAAAAACTAATAAGATATCCCTAACAGTGGGCAAAATAAGTCTGAGCAACATTTTTTTAAATTTCTCCAATAGAAAATCTGAATTTCTCCATAGGCTTTAAAGGTTTTTTAAGAGGCAGATAGGCAAGACTATCGTTATAAGGCTTGTTCATCATCGCTCGTAAGTACGGACTTCATTTCATACATCCTTTTGACAAATATAGCTTAACAAGAATCTACTCAATGTGCACATGAGCCATCATAGACTCCATTTGCGTTGAGTTTTTTGTGGAAATTTTCATCGCAGTGACTTGGGACTGAATTTAATTTTGAAAACCAAAATAATTTTATAGTGAAATTTCTGTTCATTTTTAATGCCTGAAAAAATGTTCCAATATATATATATATATATATATATATATATATATATATATATATATATAATGAAAAAAATTAACACATCTCTAAAAATCCGATAATAAATTTCAACAGGTATGTTTTTAATGCGTGCCTCATCAGACCGAATTTACAAAATGGTTTAAATTTATTCAGACAATATGTTAATAAATTTTTTTAAAATAAATCACAAGAGAAAAGGAAGTAAGTCTAAACTGCTTGACCTTGAAAAAATTATCTGTGGATTTATATTATTAAAGAGAAGGATTGGGAAGAAAAGGGTCAACACAATAAACACGGTTGGGAGGGGGAAGTACAAATGACAGCTAGTGAAATACACTGGAATCAAAATTTATATCATCACCATTTAATTTATAACATATATATATTGGACAGGTACTTGGTCAGTCAAGAAATTGTAGAAATTGTAAACACAAGAATCGAATCAACAAATTCTTGAATTCTTGCTGACTAAAAAGCGAATGAGGAGAAACTCAAAATCGAGAGCAAAAAATGTTGGAAAGTTTTCGAAACAAAGTAACGTAGAGAAAGGAAATATATTTAGCAAAAAAAAAAAAAAAAAAAGATTAAGACGCCCCCATCGCCTCGGTAGAATGAAATGGCGTCTAACCAGTGACGAGCAATTAGCAAGTAAGATGATAGACTTATACAACAGGTGTCAAAAACGCCAGGTATTTTCTATATACATGAATAAGTGAGCGTATATTGGTCGATGCGAGTGGCACGTCAGTCTTGAAAACTGAATGCAAGAGTATAGAGTTCGATCCTCACTTGATGTTTGCTCTTATTGTGTAATGGAATAAACTTTATAATATTCACTAGAACTATTAGTAGAATTTCAATTTACAAAGAGTGCGAGTGAGTAAGAGAGAAAGAGAAAGAGAGAGAGAGAGATTGTTTGGATCATTTGTGGGTCATTTAACCCTTTGAACTCTGACCACTGCTTTAGCAGTTGTAGAGAAAAATGGATTGAATGCCAAGCCACCGGTTGAACGGTGGGTAAACACTTCTAACTATTTTTATATCTATCGTGTAACATTACATACCAATTATCTGCGAATTTTGACTCAGGAGCTCAACTAAAAATGGTTATAATTGTTCAGGAACGCAAGACACAAAGGGTTAATGCTGAAATTTAATTTTCTTGGGGGCATTAGTAATTTCTTTTACAAAGATTTATTGCTGGTAATATTTTTTGGCAAAAATGTATTGATAGTAACGTTTTTTATATATTTTTACAAAAATGTTTTGCTGGTAATACATTTTTCCTATGAAAATGTTTTGCCGGTAATACATTTTTGATTATGAAAATGTTTTGTCGGTAATACATTTTTCCTATGAAAATGTTTTGCTGGTAATACATTTTCCTATGAAAATGTTTTGCTGGTAATACATTTTTGATTTTTGCTGGTAATACATTTTTGATTATGAAAATGTTTTGCCGGTAATACATTTTTCCTATGAAAATGATTTGCTGGTAGTACATTTTTCTTATGAAAATGTTTTGCTGGTAATACATTTTTGATTATGAAAATGTTTTGCCGGTAATACATTTTTCCTATGAAAATGTTTTGCCGGTAATACATTTTTCCTATGAAAATGATTTGCTGGTAGTACATTTTTCTTATGAAAATGTTTTGCTGGTAATACATTTTTGATTATGAAAATGTTTTGCCGGTAATACATTTTTCCTGTGAAAATGTTTTGCTGGTAATACATTTTTGATTATGAAAATGTTTTGCCAGTAATACATTTTTCCTATGAAAATGTTTTGCTGGTAATACATTTTTTTATGAAAATGTTTTGCCGGTAATACATTTTTCCTATGAAAATGTTTTGCTGGTAATACATTTTTGATTTTGAAAATGTTTTG
>OZ010598.1:59882891-59940391 GCA_963932145.1 Acanthosepion lycidas | reverse complement strand
AATCTCCCCACCAAAAGTCGCATACAGTTTACGCTGTACGCCTATTGGTGAAGGGCTTTTCATTATGTCTGTCTTTATTAAACGCTCTCAATCTTTAGCCTATGCCATTTTATTTCATTTCTCTCGCCTTTAATATTATTACAGTTCAAAATATATTTGTTCTTGGATTTCTTTCACTTCTTCAACATATTTTTTAAATGTTACAATTGTACATTAATTTAGTTTTATTTCCATTACATTTTAAATCTCCATTGAGACTTTCTTTATTTAGGTCATTTAGTATTTCTTATAATTCGACCAATGTTACTGATATTAGTAAAATGCCATCAGTAAATTGTAATTGGTTTAAATATTCTCCATCTATGTTTACTCCAATCCTGTTTTAAATCATATTCTGGAAGATTCCTTCAAGATCTACAGTAAATATTTTAGGTAAAATTATCTCACGCATTTTCCCGCCTTTATTTTACCTGTATCTTTAAATTGTTGAGTTATTGCAGTAATCTTATCATATTGATGATCGATAACTCTTATAAGAAGAATACTGTTCTAGAATTGTGTTAAAGATTGCCAAGTTTTCTACTGAATCACATACCTTTTCATAATCAACAAACACTAAACAATGTGCTTTGTTAAACCGATAGTAGGTACACGTACTTTATAAATACGTAACTGTAAAGTATATTACAGTGTATAATCTAATCATGAACTGTATATTTTACATTTGATCTTTGTTTTAAAAGAATTACTCTGATATTGTTGCCCTGGTTGAAATTAGCGAATTTCATATTGTCCCTAATGTTCAGTGCTTAAAAACGAGCGAAAATCAGCATTTGTATTTTTAGATGAATAAGACTCACTCTTTATTTCAAAATTTGATGTTAATATGTGTTTTGCTTCCTCTAGACAGAAATTATGAGTAAAAGAATTATAAACGCAATATCTGAAAAAAATAAAAATAAAAAAATAAAACAAATGGCAAGATTCTGAAAATAAATTCAATAAATAGATTTGACATGAGAGAAAGGAAGGAATATTTGTTTCTATAAATATGATCATTTTTAAAGCATAGCGGATTCTACATGATGATAAGAGAGAATATTTTTTACTGATCTTATATCTTGGCGTTATCGCTTCATGAAACGCAAACGCCTATTTATAAGAACTAAAACTGTACAGTATATTGTTCAGAGTTTATTTCGTCCACTTGGCTAGATTGTTCTAGTTCCACGTGCCATGCCTTTTCTGGATATCTCAATTTCAATTATTTCCCTTTAGTAACTCAACTTTCCAAGTTTTTGTTCACCTCTGCCGTGGTCAAGTATTGAACACACAGCTCTTTGAGTCAAGTCACTGGATTACTTCAACCAACACTTTTATTCAGTTGGGGAAATCAGGGGATTGTGGGGATTTATAAACTTAATGTCTCAGTAATTATTTTTTACCAGAACTCATATTACATTTTTTTTTTTTTTTGTTATGGTTGTTTTTTTCTAGCACTCCGTATTACTGGTACACTTATTGTATTCATGCCTATGCTTGGTCGGCTTAGGAGATTTTTATCGCATAGTTACTAAACGGAAATCAATGAAATATGCAGAAAATACGTGGACTAAAATAAAGGGTTCGTTTCGAAATTCTAACATATATCAACTGAAGAAGGCCGAAACGTCGTAAATATGATAATAATGATGAGGACAACAGTTCGAACAATATAAAGTGTATAAATAGTTACAATACCTCATAGATAAAATACAGTTTGTATTGAACCTTGTTGCTTGAAGTCAATCAATAAAACCTATCGATTTTTTATATACCTAGTGAGCAAAATAAATTCTGGTGAAAAGGATATGAAAATTGAAAACCTGGGTTGCCTTGAATAAAATGAATCTAGAAATCGGATCTACCAGACAAAGTACAGTTTCTTTTGTGCCACTTTAGAGTCGGATTTAATGGTATGGTGTCACTGCTTGGACATAAAACCCTTGAGTCTAAGCTTGATGGAACCTACATTCGGATGGCGAGAGCGATATTTTGAATTTCTTGGAGAGAACATCCAACTAAATCACAGCTCTGTAATGAACACATCTTGATATTTCTTCAATTCTTACGTGAACGCAGAAAACGCTTTGCAGGACACTGATGAGCAAAACAAGAACAAGCGAGTGATCTACTGCTCTGGACAGCTAGGGTTGACCGCCCACCAACCACTAATATTAACTATGTTATGACACAGAACACCACCTTCTGACGATGATGCAGGACGGTGATGGTTGGTGTAATAGACTCATGAATGTCCGAGCTAGCTCGACCGATGAAATATGATAAAACTGGACAAAGAAAAAAAACGACGCTTGATCAGTTGGGCTTATGGATAAAACATTCGTGGGGAAAAAAAAAGAAAAAAGTTATATTATGTTTAAGTCATTTAAAAAGTGTGGTATCATTAACGCAACGGATCAAACCGAGTATGGCATTCTCTTTGATCAGAGCATATTGGATCCACTAATTAAATTTTCGATTCCTTCTCAACCGACAGCAATGAGAGATATATGTTTTCAACTAAAATTTTTCTTTTATCATGTTATCTTTTAAGATGACATTTTAATAAACTGAATTTTTTTTTTCAAATACGACTAATACAGTCGTATTTGAAAAAAAAAATTCAGTTTATTTTACAAAACCTTATCTTCAAAAAATAAGGGTGCGTCTTATACACTGGTACTTTTTTTTTTAAAATAAGGGTGCGTCTTATACACGGTTGTGTCTTAGTTTCTGAAAAATAGAGTATATGAAAAGCTGATTTTCAATGCAGACGCTTTTCTCTGAACGGTTTAGCGCTATATAGTCTTTCAATGTTTCTTTCTCCTTTAACGCTCTACCAATATGTCTGTTCCGTTTTACCAGACGATGCACGGTTAAGCCCAAGATATACTGGTCACTCAAACTGATTGAACGATTAACAAGCTTTACTTAATATACTTATTTTGATGACTAGTTGAAGCCTTCGACTGTGACCTTGTGCCAGACAAAACTGAGTTTAATAAACAGGTTTTAAGTAGCTTTATTCTCGTTCATACAATAAGCTTATTTTATTGATTTGGTTAAGAAGCGACGGTGTTTCTCTTCAGCCCAGTGACAATGCTCCACACATTTCAAGCTCAAGTTGTTTGCTTTGCCGCGTAAATTCAGACGCAAGCCTCTACCTGCAATTCAGGTAGATTTACATGCTTGTCTAAATACAAAGCGACTTTATTGCGTCAAGAAAGAGAAAAGCAGACAGAGAGAAAAAAAAGCAGAGGGATTTATAAAGTGAAAGAGAGGGAGATAGAATAGTACAAAAGACAAAGCGGGAAAAGGAAAAAGATTAAAAAAAATGGAAACACTGTGTATGCCTCATACAAATGAGAGACAATGAAAGAGATTGAGAAAACGAGGAAAGAGAGAAAGAGAAAGTCGGGGACATGAATGTAAAGGAAAACAGAGACGCAGAGGTCGGAAGAGAGAGAGAGAGAGACGGAGGTCGAAAGAAAAAGTAGAGAAAGATATAGAGATGTAGACGCACAAGTAAAGAGAGAGAAAAAGAAATTGAGGGAAGGCGAGAGAGAGAGAGAGAGAGAGAGGGAAGGCGAGAGAGAGAGAGAGAGAGAGGGAAGGCGAGAGAGAGAGAGAGAGAGGGAAGGCGAGAGAGAGAGAGAGAGAGAGAGGGAAGGCGAGAGAGAGAGAGAGAGAGAGAGAGAGGAAAGCATAAACATTGACAATGGAGAGAATATAATAAGTAAAGAACAATAAATGAAAATGGCGTGGAATAATTTCGAAGGAGGCGGCGTCGTCGTCGTCGTCGGCTTACATTTGTGGGTTGATTTGACAGAGTTAAAGGCAGAAAGAAATTGAAATTGATTGAAATTTTATTGTTTTCGTATCATTTAATTTCCTTCATCTAAGCAGTTCTCAAATTAAGAGAACAATAAAGTGAAGTGTTTTTCGTTTAGGGTGAGGGGGTGTCGAAAAAGTAAGGTTATTGGCAGTGGAGGGTCGGTGGATGGGAAGAAAGAAGCAAAGAGTGAAAAGGTTGTGGTTGGAGGTGTTATTGTGGTGGTGGTGGTGGTGGTGGTGGTGGTGGTGGTGGTGGTGGTGGTGGTGGTGGTGGTGGTGGGTAAGGATGTGGGAAAAGATTCTCAAAAGAGACGGAATTAAATCGCGAAGGAATGGGAGTACAACAAGTGAAAAGGATAGATAGATAGATAGATAGATAGATAGATAGATAGATAGATAGAGAGAGAGAGAGAGAGAGAGAAGGGGGGAGATAAAAACAGACTGAGAGATCTCTGAATAGATAGATAGATAGATAGATAGATAGATAGATAGATAGATAGATAGATAGATAGATAGATAGATAGAGATAGAGAGAGGGGGGAGATAAAAACAGACTGAGAGATCTCTGAATAGATAGATAGATAGATAGATAGATAGATAGATAGATAGATAGATAGATAGATAGAGAGAGAGAGAAGGGGGGAGATAAAAACAGACTGAGAGATCTCTGAATAGATAGATAGATAGATAGATAGATAGATAGATAGATAGATAGATAGATAAAAACAGACTGAGAGATCTCTGAATAGATAGATAGATAGATAGATAGATAGATAGATAGATAGATAGATAGATAGATAGAGATAGAGAGAGGGGGGAGATAAAAACAGACTGAGAGATCTCTGAATAGATAGATAGATAGATAGATAGATAGATAGATAGATAGATTCCTATTCCTTTTGACAAAATGAAATGCGATATGAAAACAGAAAATGTGTTTATTTTTTTATGGAAACTACATAGTCAATATAAATATTTACCTTCATAAGCTCATACATGCAGAGGCATAAACATATACAAACGCACACTCATATGTTTGTTATTTCAAGAACAAATATTTTTACCGTTTCATTTAAAATTTGGGTCATTTTTTTGCGACTTGTTTAATCAAAAGAATTATCTTATGTAAAAATGTGGATTTTTTTTTATATAAATAAAATCATTTCCATATTTGATTGTGTATCACGGGGTACACACGTGTATAGCTGGTGATGTTGCATGTGTTAGGATAGAAAGTTTATCTCTCATAGACGTATGATATCTATGCAATCGAGACAGAAGACAGCCTTTTCTGAGAACAGGGCCCAGGTTAAAATCATACTAGGGTCGATTTGACAGGAAGGTGTCTTCCTGATGTTATCCGTCTAGAGGAGTCAATCCCCGTGTGCGGCACCCTTGGAAAGGGCCTGAAAACGGGGAAAATTGGGTAGACACAACCACTGGGAGGTGGTCGATGTTTGTGTTAACAGGAAGTCACAAGTCATCGTGACGGATGTTTTGAGCCTGCTGGCTCTGTTCAGACTCTTGATCACGCCGGATAATGCGTTCTCTCCCAGAAACTGTAACTAAGGTCTGCTCAGCATAGTTGCAGTATAAACCACAGGTGGGCTTTGTGGATGTTGAACAAACATAAATGTGCCTGAGCGAGAGTCTACAATAGGAATTGGCTATCCTCGAATACGAGTGGCCAGCAATTATTATTATCTATCTGCTTTGATCTGTCCATAATATCTATCTATCTATCTATCTATATATCTATCTATCTATCTATCTATCTATATATATATATATATATATATATATACATATATATATATATATATATATATATATATATATATATATATATATATATATATATGTATGCACACACATACAGACACACGCATATAGTGTAGCGAGGTAGTTGCTAAGGAAACACAGACAGCACACTTTACACACTCTGTGTAAATATAGCAATCTATAAATTCAAGGAAAGAAAAAAATCGAAATAGTAACAATTTGTTAGAAAATAATTAAAGACGAAGAAGTCTATCAAGTAAGAAATCACAAGCGAGAATTAAACCAGAATAACGAAAAAATGAGAAAATAATTTCAAACGAGAAAAGGAATCAAATATAAATGAAAAGTAAAAAGAAAAAAAAAATAATGAGAAGTAAACAGAAAGAAATATTAAGATAACGAAAGAGAAGAAAGAAGGAAAGTGAAAAAGGAAAAACAACCCAAAAAACCCAAACGGTTAGTAAGAGAAGAAGAATTAATCAGTAAAGAAACAGAATATAGAGAGAATGCAAGATATATATATATATATATATATATATATATATATATATATATATATATATATAGATAGATAGATAGATAGATAGATAGATAGATATGAACAGACTGAAATAGCTAGCTTGCTAGATAGATAGATATGAATAAACTAGATAGTTTATAGATAGATAGATAGATAGATAGATAGATAGATAGATAGATAGATAGATATGAACAGAATGAAGTAGATAGATAGATAGATAATATAGATAGATAGATAGGTAGATAGATATACATAATATGCAGAACGAAAGAAACTTATAGGGGTGAGGTAAAGAAAGAAGATAAGAGAAATACAAAGAATCAAAGAGAGTCAGTATAATGGAGAATTTTATATATATATATATATATATATATATATATATATATATATATATATATATATATATATATATATATATATATATATAAGGTTGGTGCAAAAATAATGACGTAATAATGTCGTTTTTGACGTATTTTTAACGTATATATATATAAGGTTGGTGCAAAAATAATGACGTAATAATGTCGTTTTTTGACGTATTTTTAACGTCAAAAAACGACATTATTGCGTCATTATTTTTGCACCAACCTTATATATATATATATATATATATATATATATGTATATATATATATAAACAATTAGAAAAAGCAGAATGTCATAACCGATGCCAAGAAAGAAAGAAAAAATGCAAAAGAAAAGCATGGAAGTCAGCAGGAATGAGAAATGAAACGAAAGACGCGAAACAGAAAAACGAAAAAAGAAAGAAAGAAAGAAAGAAAGAAAGAAAGAAAGAAAGAAAGAAAGCTGGGGAAAGAAAGATAAAAGCAAAATCACGATAAGAATGAAAAAGAGAATGAGACGAACAATTAGAGGAAAGGAAAGCAAAGCAAAAACAAAAGAGACAAAAAAGAATGTCGGTGAATAAAAAAAAAAGCAAGCAAAAAGATAACGTCAGAGGCAAAATCAATATTAAAAAAAACGAAAAACGAATTCTTGTTTTCTTTACGCCGAGGTTTGGGTTGGGGGTTCGAACTTGCGTTCAAGGCGGTGTGGACAGGGGGGGAGGGGTAAACATTAAAATAATATAAATAACAAATATAAAATGGCACACGAAGAAAACAATAGACCAAAGAAAGTTGAAACGAACATTACAATACGAAATAAAAAAACAAACAAAATAAAAAAACCAACAAAATAAAAAACGGTAAAAAAAAAATGGTCGGAACAAAAGACGGAACGAAGTAAACTCCGCCCCCGCACGTATCTGCTTGTCTACCTGAAGTGCTTCTCTATGAGCTCATAAAGATAAACATTAAAAAAAAATTAAGAAGTTTCTTTTATATATACAGATAGATATGTGCAGGCGTGTGTGTGTGTGTGAGAGAGAGAGAGAATGTGTGCGTGTGTGTGTGCGTGTGTGTTGGGCACCTATTGTATTACGTTGGTTAACCAACAGACTACGACAGGGAGAAAGCATTCAGTTTCATTCGCCCCAGGAGTCTAATTCCTGTAGCCTTGTACCAGATTACGTCTCTAGCTTCATATATAAATACACAGCTGCAAAAGCTAGTAAACAGACAATTAGACAGACAGATAGATAGATAGATAGATAGATAGATAGATAGATAGATAGATAGATAGATAGAAACAGGTATAGATAGATAGATAGATAGATAGATAGATAGATAGATAGATAGATAGATGAGGATATGAGAACAATGGTTAACGTGCTAATGTTCAAACTCATTGCAGATGGATTTATTTCGTCTTTGATATTTAATCTTTTAACAAATTTCGTTGTTCAATAAATTCTTTCATCCCTGATTATCAAGTAATGTTTAACAAGCTCATCTCCTAATTTAAATACAAGTTAATGCAATCTTCATGAGATACCTTACAAACAATGTTTTCTTCCTAAGTAGTCTTTCTTTCTTTCTTTCTTTCTTGCTTTCTTTCTTTCTTTCTTTGTTTAATACACACTCACACCGAATAATTCTTACGATATAAACCATTTCTTTCTTTCTTTTTTTCTTTCTTTCTTTCTTTCTTTCTTAATACTTCCTTGCACTGAATAATCCCTAAGATATCTAAACCTTTCTTTCTTTCTTTCTTTCTTTCTTTCTTTCTTTCTTTCTTTCTTTCTTTCTTAATACTTCCTTGCACTGAATTATCCCTAAGATATCTAAACCTTTCTTTCTTTTTTTCTTTCTTTCTTTAATACACACTCACACCGAATAATTCTTACGATATAAACCATTTCTTTCTTTCTTTCTTTCTTTCTTTCTTTCTTTCTTTCGTTCTTTTCGTCATATGCATGTATTACAAACTTATTATATTATTACATCAACATTTATAACCTCTGTTATCAATTTTTTATCAATTTTTTTTATCATTCCTCGCTTCTCTCTCTCTCTCGCTCTCTCTCTCTCTCTCTCCCATAATTTTTGTTTCTTTGCCAAAATGATTATCTCTCACTCCGACTTGTCTTTCTATCTTTTATTGTCTTTCTCTTATCTTTATTTTAATTTTTATCGCCCTTCTCTTCTGCATTCTTTACACTCTCTTTATCATAGTAATCTTTTTCTACTTTCCCTCCCACCGTCTGCATCGTCGTCACTTTTTAACTTTCTTTTAGCCACATACCACGGCTATACAACCGACAGTTCATTTATCTTCGCCTCTTACGTGATTTAACATTCGTCTCGTCACTTTTGAAGCGATTGGGTTTTCCTTTCAAAAAAAAAAAAAAAGAAAAATGTTTCGTTAGTGAATTTGAAAGTTTGCCGGCCATTTTGACATCCGATTAGATCTCACTTGCCAAACAGATCAACCCTGACCCGTTTGGCTTCCTGCGCAGCCGGCCTAACTACACTAACTTGATTTTTCTATTCACAGATTATTTACGCCTTCTTCGTATCTTAATTTTTAACATTGCTTTCTTTTCTCTTAATCTAAATTCCGAAAGATGACGTAGAAAATAGAATGTTTAGATCTTTGACCAATTCACTGTACGACTGTATTTGTATTAGTGTTTTGGCTACGGTAAATTTCTTTGTTAATAGAACCTTCTCTTTTTCTCACTTCACTATGTCACTTCCCCTTTCTCTTCTTTCTTTTTTTCTTTTTATTATCTCCCTCCCTCTCTCTTTCTTTCTTTGTTATATTCCTTTATCTCTTATTTTAGTTTTAACTTGTCTCTTTTTCGTTATCTCTTACGTTCTCTGTCTCGTTTTCTCTCCTTCCCACACTCATTCTCTACCCTCTTTTTATTTATCAATATTTATCTTCTTCTTTCCCTTTCATTCCCGCTTTCTTTTTTCTCTTATTAACACTCTTTTTCCTATATGTACACCTCTCTCTCTCTCTCTCTCTCTCTTTCTCTTCCTTTTTCCCTGCTATTTCTTTTTCTTCCTCTTCTTTCTTTTTCTTCTTCCTCCTCCTTTTTGTTTATATATCTTTTCACACTTTTCTGTTTTTTAATTATTTCTTTATCGATTTAACTCTCTCCCACGTTCATTTCTTTATTTTCCTTCTTTTTATTATTCACTCATGTTTTCTTCTTAACTTTTCTTTCCTTCATTTTTCTTTTCTTCATTTTTCTTATTTTCGTTCTCATTACTTTTCTCTTTTATTTCTTCTCTCTTCCTTTTTTCTTCTTCTTTTCATCAGTTTATCTTCTCATTTTCATTTTCACATAGCGCATTTTCTCATATTCATTCTTCTTTACTTCTCACGAATGCTTCTTTCTTTTCATTCACTCCTTGAATTCGTCTTCTTCCAGATGTCTGTCGATACTAACATTTTCCAGTCGGTACGCCCTGGCGCAGGTAATGCTCCCTGAAAAGGGGCCAGGTGCGCCCCAAGTTAACAGAAGAATAATTTATGAATTATTTTTATTTATATATTTTTAAAAAGCTGGAGGCGCCATGTACATGGCTTCCATGTCTAAGTCAAATCTTTGTCATTTTAAGATGCTAAATTCCTTAATCTTTAAAAAGGAGTGGATAATCCTCCCCTTTTGTTTTCCTCAACAGATTTAAATCAATCATTATCGGACTCCCTAAAAAATAGCAGATTATTCGTAAATCCTTTTAAATGAAATCTGTATTGGTCATCTTTGGGAATGCTAAACCAAAATTTTACATTTTCAAATTTCATGATTAATTTTTCCTTATTAAAATTCAAAGTGCGGCCCAGTTATTCTACAAGTGTGCTCTGAAGTAAAAAAAAAAATTAAAAAGGGGTTGAGAAACATTGGTTTGTACTGTTAAAATTCCTACAATTTTAGCATTTCATCTGTTTTGTTTTTGAAACGCTACAGTTTTTTTTTTATTTAAACATCGCATCGCTGTGCCTCTGTTCTATTCGATTCTATTTGTTGTTTATTCATTTGATTAAGATATATGCACAGACTCCTAAAATATACAAAGAAAGTATTTTAATCCATGAGATCTTTTGTAAATATTAATGTGTATAACGAACTTGGAGGTGAGGAGTTGGCTTCACGGTTAATAAACCAAAGAGTTGGCAAACCGAGCTAAAACTCTAGATGAAGTAACTAATATTCTTTATAAATACACGAATTCATTTCTCACAGGTAAGTCAGGTAAACACATTGCACAAGAAAATTCCAAGAAGGACTCTGAATGACATTCCAATAACTTACACGATCAGGAAATAATCTGAATTCAACTTAAGGTAGTTATCAATGGCCAGTCCTCTAGAGCCCTAGAGGTCAACGCAGGCACCCCCCCCAGGGGTCACTCCTCGGACAAACCCCCTTTTTCATCTACATAAATGATCTGCCTAAGAATATACCCAGATCATTTATAAACACCTATGTCGATGATATGCCGACTATATACGAGCGCATTCTGAAATTCTCGATGGTCAGTGACTGGCGACTAATCTCTCTTCCGATCTTGAACAAACTACACAATGGGATCAAAACTGGATGGTTACATTCAATGCCTCGAAGACTAGTTACATTCCATCATCGCTGATCTGACCTCGAACTACCACCAATCAGGATGAACGGAGGTCCTCTCGGGAAAGCACCGTGTCTTGAATGACTGTTAGGTCTCAAACTCACATCTGACCTCAAGTGAAACTCATGCATACAATGCATTGCTAAGGATGCAGGTAAAATGATTGTCTCTCTGTACCGCTCCAATTAGTAGCTAACTGCTCCTGCTTATCCTCTAACTTTACAAGAGTCAAAGATGGAGTACTGTTGTCATATTTGGACGGAAGCTTTCCAGACATCACTCTCCAGCCTTGATAAACTTCAAAAGCGTCTCCGAGCCCTTGTGGGTGACGAATTATTCTCCACCCTTCAACCTCTCTCACACAGGTGGGATGTGCCAAGCTTTTCACTGCTCTACCCCTACTTCTACGAAAGTGCTCAGACGAACTACATTCCCTGGTCCCGCCATGTCAAACCTTCGCAGCAAGAATACGCCATGACACTTACATAGTAATAAACCACCCACATTCTCTCCGTATTCCATTGGTGAGAAGTAAGTTCCACTCTAGCAGCTTCTTCCCGTGAACCACTTCACCGTGGAAGAGACTCCCAACAGGATGTTTACCCGATCATGACAATCTTAAGCTGTTCAAGGCTAGGGTTTAAACGTTATCTTCCACTCCTATACGCATAAATGACCTCCAAACATAACCCTCTCCCTCGAGTGGCCCTCATAAAAGCGGAACCTCGCTGTAAAAACAAATCGTGTAGTCAAAAACGATTATCGATAACATTATGTATCCTAAACAGCCCTCGTTTACAATGCGATAACGTGTAAAAGTAGGGAAATTTACTTCCATCTCAAATGCTGGTATATCGTTTATTTTCAGGGATATTTGAATAAAATTATTATGTAAACGAAATTTGACCTTTTCTCTTTCTAAAGAATCAATTCATTCCCGTGTGTTATAAGGATTTTTTTTTTATTTTAAATCTCTTTAAATAATATCACTATTTCAATGACAGCGATTTTTTCCTTATTTTCAAAGTTGACGATTTCGTAGTGATGTTTCTCAAATAGTCCCATCTGGAAAAAAAGAAAAAAGAAGTTTGTTAGGTAAGGTGGGTGAATCATAAGATTTCAAGTTGTCTTTCACAAATAATTTGTAAGTTGAAAACTTTAGTGGATGAAATACCAGAGAAATTTAACACTTAAAAAATTAAATTTCTTAATTTCCTTTTTGTAGTGTAATGTTATCTCTTTAATAATAATCTGTTGGTTTCATATATCTAGCGCATTCGAATCAGAAAAAGCTATTCATATTTTTGTCCAAACTTTCACACTCAAAACAATTTTATGTCGGCTGTTGTTTTATACATTCTCTTAGAACATTAAACAAAGTTCATCTTACAAAATAAATACATAAACTGGATATATATTTCAGTTTTTAAATTTTGGACAATTAAATTTTTCAAAAAGTGTTGAAAATAATGTCGTTCTCTCACATAGTAACATGTGTGATAAAACGACATTATTTTTGCACCAAACTAATAGTTTTCCTTTTAATAATCATTCATTTCATTTACATACGTGACTGGCAATATTTTCTCTAGTTCTTTGGATTTAGTGATTAAATTGAAAATCTATTCACATTTTCTTTCTTTTTCAAAAAATGAAATTGGATACATTTTATAAAAAAATGGACTGGATATGGTTTATTAGGTTGGTGCAAAAATAATGACGTAATAATGTCGTTTTTTGACGTATTTTTAACGTCAAAAAACGACATTATTACGACATTATTTTTGCATCAACCTAATAGTTTAATTTTAGTGCATAAAAATTGAAATGTAATTAGGTCATTTTCAAAATATAAGCAGTTTCCTAATTTTTAATTATAATTTGTTTGCCAATTCTAAGAAGTATGTCCTATGTTGGAAATTACATTTTTCTTTTTTAAATTGATTAAGTACCTCCACTGATTCGCTAAAAAGTCGCACGCCATAATAAAAAATGTCCAAAACTTAATAAAAACAAAGTTTTATCGTCAAAAGTTTCGACTATAATTAAGAAGAAAGACCAAAGGATTTTTGGATTATTAAAATATATTTTTGATCCTTTTCGGAACCTACTTTGCATAGATTAGGTGATATTATTATAAGTAAAAACTATATTTACTAATTATAAATGGAAAAGCTTAGTACATCGAACTATAATATTTTAAAAGGAATTTGGGAATTTTTGTACCGATTGGTCCATACACGGCATAATCAGAAAATAAAAGCAATAACTATAGTAAATTTAAAACGAAATTGCAGAGAATATTTTCTTCCATTTTTAACATTATTAGGTAATTAAAAATTATACAACGCTCACGTTATATTTCTTAAAGTAGCTTTATAGATATATCCTCCAGAGAACAACTATAGATAAACTTTTGTCTGTCAAACTGTCAACACCTTAAATAAACAGCTACTGCCCTGTTAAAAATGCCTTTCTGCGATATTTTAAACATAGAGTAAGTAATATTTGGTTCAAATGAGATTAATTAAACTTTAAATCAGCTAATATTCCAAAGATAGTTTCAGAAAAGTATTTTTTTTTTATTTTTGAAAAACTTTTTAATAAACAGAAGTACATCGTGATGACGATTGGCTTAAAATAAGTGATATTAGCAATTTCAAATTGAAAACTCCTTCCAGTCAATTTAAATTAGTTTTGAAATAGAGCAAAGTATTTTGCTTATTGGAAAAGTTCAATTTAATCTATTAGCTTGAAATTAAAAGTAAAATAAAGCCTTCAAGAAAGATTTTTCATTTTTAAAAATTGATTTTAAACCTTAGGTATTACCTTTCTGTGAAGGTACATACATTTAATAAGTTTTTTTTAATCTTTTGTAAACATACGTTATGGAGGATAATAAGCATAACGTCTTTTTTAAGTGGGTATCTCTTCTTTTTTTTCTCTTTTTTATCTATTAGTGCCTTACCTGGATGGTTAATAAAATTCATATTTAATCTTCGGTTCAGTGGATAATGAACTCAACGCCCTGAGAAGTAGTTTTCTTCTAAGCTGAAGAAGACCCCAAATTCCTTGCAATGTTTGCTGGTAAATTTAAAACTTTTAATGGAACTTCATTTCCACCTCTAAAGGACCAAAGTAAGGAAGAACCCCCCCCCCCCAGTTTTCAAACATTGCTATTTATTATGTAAAAGAACCACTTCAAATGACCTTCAGTTAGAAGCGCCAAGGCCAATGGGTTGCAGTATACTATGACTTCAACTTTTACATTGATAATCCATAACTGTCCAGTGATGTAATCTAAAGTTTAGTTACAGCCGAAGGCAGTAATGACTAATTTTGATGGCCTTTGTTGGATAGTATTGCACAAGTGGCATAAACATTTCATTTTAGAAGGGACTTTGATATAACACCACTTTCAGGAGATGATAGGATAGGGAGTGTTTCAGGAATACTGACTATAGCAGAGGTTTATGAATAAATTCAGACTGCAAATCACCTTTAGAAAAGGAAAAGCAGGAGGACGATTCCTCATCTCTAAATGAGTAAAAGTTTTAAGTTTCAGCTGGGTATCTTAAATGGACATTATTTTTTCATGCCAAGTTCAGGATGGTATAGTTTGAAACTCTTTTTTGTCCGACTGTCAAATTGCGCTTCTGTCTGTTTTACATTATGTAAATATGAGCTTCTTCTTCATGTCATGGTGAAACAAAATTTAGCTTCATCTCTGCTGTGCTATGAATCATACCAAGAAGTTGCAAGGCATTAACTGTTGAAATGAAATGATCACTTAGATTCACTCATTTGTGCCATGTTTTAACTATTTCGTTTTCGAGAACACATTTTTTCCCACTGTTTAGGCTGGGTTGATCTGGAGAAACCAGTCTAAGAGGGGAAAAATCCTAAATTCCAAACAACGAAGAAGGTAACGGCAAACCATTGCACTATCTTTCCCAGGAATTTATGGCATCTCAAAGACAATAAAGCAAAACGATTTGTGGAGAGTTATTGCCTACATCTTGAAGGGACATAGGATTAAAAAAAAAAAAAAACAAGAACTGTAAAGAGCAATATATAAATATCTCAACTTGCGATAAAGATATTCCGTTGTTACGGTAATGCAAGACGTGTTTTCTAATTAACATCGAGTAATGTATTCAGTTTTGTTTTAAATCACCCCCCCAGCCAAAGCAAGACGATAATGCTATTAGGTTGGTGCAAAAATAATGACGTAATAATGTCGTTTTTTGACGTATTTTTAACGTCAAAAAACGACATTATCACGTCATTATTTTTGCACCAACCTAATAGAAAGACACGAGGAGTTACTAGAAGAAAAAGAGAACGAGATTTTAGTGAGGAGAAAGGACGATAAAAGAACAATATTAAGGTAACATGTTTTTTGTCTTATTTAAATGACTAAATATTTAAAATGACCAGAAAATTATAAGGACGGTATAATTCTAAACTTTCAATTTTAAATACATTATATTTGGCAAGTTATGCTAAGAAAACAAAGCGAAGATCGACGAAGTAGCCTTAAAAGTAAATTTAAAACCACAGAACAATGAAAAGCTTTTTCCGAACGAAATATTGATAATGTATTCGTATCTATCGAAAAGAGTTTGATTAACATGCTGCCAAATTTCTACACGAGGCATTTTCTTTTTTTTCTCTTTCTTATTTTCAATCTTTTTTCTCTCTCTCTCTCTCTCTCTCTCTCTCTCTCTCTCGCTTGCTTGCTTGCTTGCTTGCTTGCTTGCTTGCTTGCTTGCTCTTTAGCGTTTTTCTTTCTCTCAGTCTCTGTTTTGCTTTCTCTCGCCTATATATCTCTTTGTCGTTTTCGCTTTCTCTTTCTCTGTCTTCCTTTATGCGTATTCTTTCTTTCTTTCTTTCTTTCTGCTAACTTCTCTTTCTTTCGCAATCTATTTTCTCTCTCTCTTTTGCTTTATCCCTATTCTTTCTTTCTTTTTTATTTATTTATTTAATTTTGGGGGAGGGCACCTCGACGTGATGTAATGGTTAGCAAGCTTGTCTCTCTAGAACTGTTACGACTGAGTAGTGAGTTCGATCCTCACCGGGTGCCTCATACTTTCGCCCTTGTGCCACATCTAAGCTGTGTTTAGAAAATCTCTATTTATTTATGTTATGCTTTCTCTCTCTTTTTCTTTTTTCTTTCTCTTTTTTCACTTTCTGTTAACTCATCCTTCTTTCGAGATCTTCTCTCTCTTTCTCTCTCTCTTTCTCTCTATCCATGATTCCATCTCTTTCCTACACTCTAGTTTGAAATTTCTTTTTCTTTTTCTTTCACCCTTTTAGTAAATTGCGTTCTTGCTCGGTTGCTTTCTCTCTTTCTCTTTTTCTTTCTCTTTCTCGCACTTTTCTATCTTTCTTTGGCTTTCCCTATCCTCCTCTCTCTTTCGCCCTCTTTTCTTTCTTTTTCCCCTCATTATCTCGTTTTTTTGTCACTTTTTCTCATTTTTAATTTCTCTTCCTCACTTTCACTTTTGCTTTTCCTCTCTTTATCACTCAACGATTCGGTTTCCCTCATTTCTCTTTCTTTCTTTCTTTCTTTCTTTCTTTCTTTCTTCATCTCCCATTTTTCGCGTTTTCTTTCTATTGCTTTCTCTCTTCTTTGCTTTTTCTCTCTTTTCAGTTACTCCTGCCCTCTCTTTTAACTTATCTTTCTCACCCTTCTCTCTTTCTCTCTATCCAACTTTATCCACTATTCGTCCTCGTCCCTGTAATTTCTTTTGTTTTTTTCCCACTGTTCTGCTATATTACTTTCTCTCTCTCTTTCTCTCTTTTAATTGTTCTTCCTCTCTTTCTCTTAATTTCTCCCTCCTTATCTTTCTCATTTTTCACCCTTACTTTGATTTCCACTGTCCTTTTTTCTTCTTTCTTTTTCTTTTTTTCTCTCGCTTTTTCACTCAAATCTTGGCTTTTATTTCTTTTTCTATATTTCTCTGACTTCTTTTAACTTGTTTTACAGATTCAAAGCAACAAATTAAGTAGTACTTATTTAGATTCACCACGTTACTTAGAACAATTACTTCGCTACTTATGTAAATGTACGAACAATCTTAATTGGGATTAATATGAGTTACAGGTGGCTATAAAATGTTACTGTTGATTATTTATAGCTAATTTGTTTGAAAATGCTGTGATTATTGTTTGCGTGACATAACAATAATTTTATTAAAATGAGGTACTAAAACAGCTAACACTTATCAACGAGCGGACCCTGGAACAGATGTTCCCTCAGAGAGGCCCCGTACCTTGAGCGCCTATAATAGGACTTAAGCCCACACTAGATCTCTAGTGGTACTCGTACATACGATCCATCGCTAAGGATACTAGGAAAAATTTTCGGTTCCTTCTACCGCTGCAATAAGTACCTGACTCCTCCTGCTTTACAAGAACCAGATCAGGCCGAAATGGAGTACTGGTGCTGCCCAGTCTTCATCCAAAAGCATTTCCGTGTCCTTATGGGTGATGAATTATTTCCCACCTTACAGCTCCTTTTTCGCAGACGAAACGTTGCAAGCCTCTCGGCGCTCTGTGCTTATTTCCATTTGAAATTACATTCTTTAGTGCCACCAGCCCTAACCTTTACGGCTAAGATCCACCATGTCACTTACCTTGTAGCAAACTACCGTCATTTCCTTCGGATTTCATTGGTGATATGTAAGTTCGACTGGAGCAGCTCCTTTACACGAACTGGATGCTTTGTGATGCTGGCGACGCTTCTCTAATCGCTATACTCTTAATCTGCTCAAGTTTGGGGTTAACCATTGTCTTCTCTACATATCCCTATAAACTGTACCTCTTACACTGTAGCTACATCGAGTGGCTTTTAGGCCTCGTGCAAGTTCAAAAAAGTAATAATTTTAAGTTCTCTGAGTATCTGTTCCGTTCTTTATTGTTAAGTTTGGAGGCACTTCAGTAATCAAAATTGGAGTCGATTTCTTCAAGTTTTTACATTCTAACGCTGCATTATAAATTTCCCCAGGCAGCAAAATAATGAAAACATTTTCCGCTTTAGATAAAATATTAGCGATACATTTATACCCCTTTCTTGAATTCTGTTAACAAAGTCATGGTATCATCATTCAGTATGTAAAAAATCATACCCGCTCGGCCCAGTGGCTAGGATCAAAGTGTAGTATCTGTGCTTTGTGAGCTGCCGGGTCGGGTGTCTGTCGAACTCTCTGCTTGCAGAGAGGAACCCTGACGAAGCTCCGCCGAAGGGTAGAGTTTCGTTGGGGGAGGTTGACGGAACTGGCCCCCCTCGCGGGGTTTGGATAGTTATTTATTTTTAGCTGAGCCTACGGGCTCGGAGATACCCACATTAAAAAGGCCTTGTGCCACATTCAGTCCTCGTGGGTGAATTGATAAATACCATCATTATTCAGTTATCAAAGCATTTTACTGAATTTCTACGGTTTTAGGTCAAACCATGTATTACGTCATAAAAGAACGATTTCGATTTTGCCACAATACTTCGAGCAATATTTTGCTATTTTGATTATTTAGGAACCGTTGAGCAGTATTACAATACAAATAACGGTCTCAATGGGACAAGTGAAAAGAACACACCTACCTGTTGATATTTGTATTTCAGAGTCATGCTCTTTATTTTAATGGGTTTCATCCCAAGCAAGGCAATCCACTAAGACATAAGGAGTTACAGGGTGTGGAAGAATTAGGAACAGAAACATTACTAATGAGCGGGAAGAGAAGAGAGTAATCAGGAGGACAGTGTTGATTGTGAGTTTCTTGTACTACATTTGACTGAATAATGAATTTAGTAAGCTTGAATTATACTTCAAAGGTTTCCCTAATATTGTGCACAGGATCGCGATGTAACTTGAACTTATGTTTAATAATTACATTCCAAGTTTGAAATGCATCCTTCCACGCATTTGGATACAAAAGGGGGGGAACACTTTATTCCCTTGCAGTATGTGCAAGGGATTAACTGGATGGTTACGAAATTATAAAAAGGATCATGAATTGACAGTGAGTTTCCCGAAATATGCAACCTTGTGCCAGTGTTCTATTTTTTTAAATACAAATTGTCTTAACTCTGGGGGAAACTTTCTTCATTTTTTTTTTTTTTTACTGCTGGATAATTGTATTACTACTCGACGCCTACTACCGGTGTTGACGTCATTGCCCTAATACTCAGTCAAACGTATATAAAATAGTTTGTGTACAGTGTGCCAAACCTGAAATACGAGATCTCCTAGGAGATTTGCGAATCAGCCATTGACATTTACAATATTGTGACTATGTCACTTACGGAGGAAACTCATCAGTTTTCTCTGTTGAGTAAAAGATATAAGTGCATCAAAAACAAATTAACGATTAAACAAATACAATATATTCAGAAAAAAATTCGAAAAAGCAAACATATTTTGGTTATAAGGAATTACCAACGTAAAGTATAACAACTCACAAGATATGATTTGACGACATGAATATAAGAAAATTGGTTATTGAAATAACAGTTGGATATAGAATTAGTGTTAACAACGTAATATCAACTTAATTTTCGACAGCAGAATAAACAGAAGATAAACTTAACCGCGCACACACACAAACACACACGCATACACACATAAGTGCATATAAAATTACTGTACTAGATTGGCTGCAAAGTCTCATCATTTTACAGGTGAAATGACAAGATGCAACCATAAGTTCGATGCTAACAGTTCTTTCTCTCGCATTTCTCATTTGAGGAACTCTTTTACGACTTCTTGCTTTCCAGGCAACTTTGATCTTTAAGAATTTAAATGCAATGTCCATCGATATTGTTGTGGATTCCGGGATGAAATCCGGTCTCAAACGAATGACAAACGCAAGAATGAAATATAACAAATAAATGTATTGACGTAATAATACAATTGGTAATATGGTTAGTAGATCCAGAAATACGGTTAGTAGCAATAATATATATATATACAGTCTGGGAAATTCAGTATCGAAGTATGACTTCCTTCTGAGTTTACGTGCTCGCAACTGTGACTCCTACAAAGCGGTTATCTCACTCTCTCAATACCTCACTGTTTTCACTCGATCACTCTTGGGTATTCACCGGCAGCACACAATTACACACTTATATGAAAAAGGGGTGGACCCCTTAACAGTTATCTTATCTCTTTTTAATTCTTGTTCTTTTATTGTTCTCTCTTCTTCTAATATTTTCTCAAATATTCTCTAGCAGTCATTGCGCCTTTGTGGCTTTACGGCCTTTGTTAGGGTGAAATGATTAAAATACACGGTTTGATGGGTAAATTGTCGCCATTTATATTTTAATTTCGCTCATGCGCGTTGCTTGTTTTTTGTTTTTTTTTTTAATTTGTCGATTGCACGGTATAACAGGATCAGTTGGGCACCGTCTGTGAGAAAAGTAGCATCATGATGCAATTTACTCCACCAGAAATTTGGAAACTGCATGCCGTAATGCTTGGCATTTGCATTGGAAAACTCACTGTCATTGTTCTGATTAGAAAAATCCTCAACATAGAGTCGTTGAGGAGGCGGTGTTTCCCCGTGTCAAGAGGAAGACCATATGTTTGGCAACAGGACTCTGTACCATGCCGCACTGGCCACCTAACTCCTCAGACTGCAACCTCATTGATTATTATGTGTAGGGCGCAGTTGAAATAGAAGCCTACAAAACTCCTTGTAACACCAAAGATGAAATGAAGACAATGATTATGGCAGCATTCACCAACTTAAACAAGGAGACCGTCCAAAAGAGTTGCAGAAAATTCGGAAGTCGTCTGGAAGCCGTAGTTGAATGCAATAGCAGTTTTATTGAATAAATTTATTCTTTAGTATTTCAAAATATTTTGTGTAACTTGGTAAATATATCCATTAAAATGAGACAATTGTGTTATTTTCATTTTTGCGTAATTCAGAAGACAATGTCTCCATCTCAACCTTTAAATATATATATATATATATATATATATATATATATATATATATATATATACATATATATATAAAAGGTTCAAACACTAATATTTCATGGTTATAATTTATTACATTGAAATCATAATCACAAACCAATTCATCAGAGCTACAAATTCAAAATTTTGAATTTGTAGGTCTGATGAATTGTGGATCGTGATTACGATTCCGATGTAATAAATTATAACCATGAAATATTAGTGTTTGAGCCCTTTATATTATATTCTTGCTCTGTCTTTGACATAGTGCTCTTGGAAATATATATATATAATCACTAATTTTATCAATATATATATATATATATATATATATATATATATATATATATATATATATATATATATAAGCACACACACACACTGTCTCTCGCTCTCTCTCATATATATATACACACACACATATACACACGCACACACATATATATATATAATTTATATACTGGTTTGGATAAAATTCATTTGTTCATAACCTTAGCCCAATCTTATTAGAATTGTTTAACCGCCCACATCTATGCAAAGTCTCAATTATATATGCCCAGTTTGCAAACGTGGGTAAGCGATCATCTTCGTTGTAATATTGCTCCATCTATAATGTCACCGGCAAACCTGTGGAGGCTATTTAGCAGAATAACTCTTCTGAGCTACAAACAGTAGAGTTCTCGAAAACAGAGAAAAAACCAAAGGGATCAACCTGAATCATAGAACAATGCAATATTTGTAGTCATTTTCAAATGTTTTCAAAGGTGAATTTTCAAACATTCATATGTCTCTTTCCATGTCTCTCTTAAACAAAAAAAAATATGCAGGAGGGCAAGATATAGAGCAAGAAGAAAAATAACAGGTGGAGTAAAAGGTTGCTTGACTGATGTTCAATAGGAAACAATTATAGTAATAAAAGATCAGTTGGAATGATGTAACAGAGGTTTATTGGCAACATATAGCATAGTCATGAACATCATCAAAGGGTTTGGGAATGATCTTTGTCATGTGGACTAATACTGGTGACGGTGGGGAGGAGGAGAAGGAGGAGGAGATAGAAAACTGCAAATGTATACCAAAATCTTTCGGCAGCATTTGTATAAACAATGCAATATTTGTGGCCATTCTTAATATTAGATGTATTTTCAAACATTCACATTTCTCTTTTCATTTCTCTCATTAGTCATTTTCTTCGTTGAGCCTGAATAGTTGGGTGAGATAATAGCATCATTCCCAGCAGGTGAAGGCGTTTTTCGATTTTCAGGCGGGTACCACTTCAAAGACTTTCTGCCTTTCTTATTTATTTATATTTTTGTATCGCATCTCACATTGTGCTAAGCAAAGAAATATACCACGCTCCCTCACCGCTCATCTCCCGTCTCTTTCTCTCTGCAATATATATATATATATATATATATATATATATATATATATATATATATATATATTGGGAAAGACGATTATATATACATATATATATATATATAGTCGACTCTCCCGTCGAGTTCGACGTATGAGGGTCAAGCAGATCAGTTCCCAGGAAAACGACAGCCCGACAACGGCACATGAGATTTGGTTATAGTGGTGAAGGTTTCGTGCAGGACCGGCCACACTTTTTGAAGGGTCGAATATAGAGACGTGCCACAAGGTCCCCAAACGACCCTAAGCAGGTTTTGAATTCAGAGACCAGTTGCCATCCAAGGCTATAGAACTCCTAGACCAGTTGCCATCCAAGGCTATAGAACTTCTAGACCAGTTACCATCCAAGGCTACAGAACTCCTAGACCAGTTGCCATCCAAGGCTATAGAACACAATCTGTCCTGCTATTTACCCATAGCTGGAGGATATATATATATATATATATATATATATATATATATATATATGCGTATGTGTATGTGCGCGTGTGTGTGGACAGTGAGGTCAACAGACAACGGCGAGAAGTCTGTTTCATGCTTAAACGTAATCTTCAGGTCATTGCGTTTAAGCATTAAACAAATTATCGCCGCTGAATGTACTCAATGTACACTTTTATATTTACATACGTTTTATGTCTGTTATTAATCCCTTTAATCCATGAATATAGCATAGGATGAAACTATATTTTTATCATATATGCATCTATACTAGGATGGGTCAAAATTGTGTATGATAATTGCACATACTGCGACAAAGTTCCTTGAAAAAAATGTAAAGAAATTGCTTGTCTGAGTTTCGCGAGCGTCGCACAACTTTTAGTGTCAAACCCAATTAGAACAAAACCAATGAATCCAAACGTGACTCAAAATTGATAGATTACTCCTGTTATGCATACACCTAAACCTGATAACCTCGTTACAGAACTAGTCAGGGTGTTTGTATCATTACGCAAACAATTCTGTGAAGGAGAAGGGCAGAAATTTTCGCGTCCGTCACGTTTCGCAAGGTTTTCTTTTCTGTAAGTATTGTCGTCTATACTCATTTAAAAGTCGTTGTTATCCAAAACCAACCATGGAGAAAATAAACATAATCGAAGTGAAAATTTGTATAAAATTCTCTTGGTCATATTATAACATAATAAAAATTTCGATGATTAATAAAAATATATCTGTTTATTTAACGGAAAAATAATCCGTAACAATTCAGGAATACAAATTCTGGTCACTTTTAATTTGTTAATCATCAATTTCGAATTTCGAATATTTATTGCGCTGGTATCATTCATTAATTTGTTGACGCCTTAAAAAATCATATTTAAAAATGCATTATTAGAATATGAAATCAAGTAAATACTTTTCCTTAAATATGAAGAATGAGGAGGTTTTTCGTTCTATACTTCCGATGCTTAAATATGTTACACCTTTTACATATGAAACCAGATAAGAAAATTCTACCTTATAGTAGTCTTCTTTCATTCTTGGATGCCACGAAAATATGAAGTTTTGAAAATGTATTATTAAAATATGAGATCAGATTAAAAATAAGATTTTCTGGCACTTTACTTTAATTTTTAGGATATCCTAAAATGTTATGTTGTTATATGTACAAATAAAATACCAAATAAAAAAAATACACCTATATTTCTTAACTATTTAATTTAATCCTTATGAAGAAAAAGAACACCCATATTTGAATTCCAGTTCTTATTTTTAAAGAGATACTAAAAAGAACTTGAAATCTTCAGACATTTTCCTTTAAAGTTGATCCTTTAACAAAACTTATAGACAGGCGCTATACAATCACAGATGTTGGCCAAATAACAAAAAAAATCACCACTTAAACACTTCCAAAAGTAGTAACAAAAAATTGAAAGCACATGTAACACAAAGAGAAAATAGTAATATAACAATATTATTACGCTCATATACGACAAGGTTCAGAAGGAAGCCCCCATTAATATAAAAAAGGAGGCGTTATAACAATTAGTAGACTTGAGAAGTTTAATTTACTGGAAAAACTGTTTTAATAAAAAGATTTTATAAATTTCAACCGGCAGTAACACTAACACTTCGCTCAATGAAGATGAAGGTTTCCTCGTAAGAAAAAAGGTTAAATTTTGTCATTACCATTTAAGAAGCAGCTAATCTGTTATGGTCGAGTGTGTGTGTGTGTGTTTTTTTTTTTTTTTTTTTTTTTGTTTTTTCTTATTTTGTCAACAGTTTGACACTATACAGCCCATCACTTCTCAAGTTTTCGCTGACAGTCGATTTCTTCTAAAATTTTTACTGAGAAAGATCAGAAAATAAAAAGTCGATACAAAAATACACAAGTTCTATTTTCAATGGTCACATCTTTGGCGAGCGTCAGATCAATGGCATTCTAAGGTTTTTATTGCTTCCTAATATCAAAAGCCATGAATTCCTTATCATCAATTTGATCTGTATTCATGAAAGTTTCGTACGATGAATGAAAGATAGAGACAAGACTAAATACAAAGACTGCAAAGATAGCGGGGAGATGAAAAGAGTAAAAATGGTAGCTAATCTGATTCCGATCGTAAGAGTCCCTTAACCCCACATATGTCGTTAGGAGTATCCCATGTGGCTATGTCTAGGGTAAGTTAAACTGATGAAGTTTCTGTTCTCTACTGGTTGTCAACCAACGTATGCTGATTCCATTGTTTACACCGATTATCCGGAAGACGGTGAAGGATTTGTAAATGATCCCACCCATTGCAGGTGCATTGAAACAATTCTTCAAGTCACAGGAAGCCACACAAAATATTAACAATGGGCATTAAATTTTTGAAATTAACAATATACAATAAATTTATTATTACAGATATATATTTTTGGGGGTGGTTTAAAACAGAGCATCTGACCTATTCAGAACCCTTGCTAAAATATGATAGCCAGATGTGACTCCAATATGGTCATCTGTTTCATCTGTAGACAACACAATAAAAGATAGCAATTATTAGAAATTTACAATAGTTTAAAACAGCAAAAGACATTTTCACGATACTATATATATATATATATATATATATATATATATATATATATATATATATATATATATATATATATATATATATATATGGGTATATATGTTATAAGTAAATTACTCTCTATGGGGCGGAAAGTAGACATTGAAAACAAAGAAGATGCTCAATGCCTCATGATAGAGCAGATATATTACTCCACACAAAAAGGTGTCCCTACGCCTGGAAACAATCTTCAGGTCGGCAGTGTGTATATGTTTGTGTGTGTATTGCATCCGTCTGTGCAACCTTACGAAAATCGTAATATTGTCTAGTAAAGCAACGAGAACGCTTTTCAAAAATGGTACTTTTCGGTACATTTGTTATTGATATGTAAGTCTGGCGCAAGTTCATGACAATATGGCAGTGACTTAGAATGAATCTTTCTACTCTAGCAATGGTCTGTTAGTGTAGCATAACAGCGTTATCTCTAAGACATTCTACAATTGTTACTGACCATTCTAGGAAATCAATATTCGCTTCTTTTCCGTTCGATCCCAATAGGTCAGTACCGAGTATTCAACGATTCAAAGCATAAAACCGATCACCAAACTCAAGGCATTTTCTTCAACTGCTCCCATCGATTTCGTTTAAGGTTCGTGTGGGTTGATTCTTTTCATGTACCCAGAGATTCAGTTGGCATTCAATACCGCAATTTATGATTGATTTTGATTTTGATTTTGAAAAATATCAATTGATATAAATATATTCAAAGAATTTAGTTTTCCAGTTGAGTCAGTTTTTACAACAGAATTTTTTTTAAATCTAAAAGACAATAAGAAGCAAGAGAAAACTTTTTAAAAACTTCTGTCTTTCAGCAAAGTTTGAGTCTAGAAAATGACTTAAAGCTGAAGATAGAAAAATACGGGGAGACTGAGATAGATAGATAATTAGATAGATAGATAGATAGATAGATAGATAGATAGATAGATAGATAGATAATGAACAGACTGAGATAGATAGATAGATAGATAGATAGATAGATAGATAGATAATGAACAGACTGAGATAGATAGATAGATAGATAGATAGATAGATAGATAGATAATGAACAGACTGAGATAGATAGATAGATAGATAGATAGATAGATAGATAGATAGATAGATAGATAGATAGATAATGAACAGACTGAGATAGATAGATAGATAGATAGATAGATAGATAGATAGATAGATAGATAGATAGATAGATAGATAGAAAAAACAGGAAGATGAATTCCTGCTATATTTCGTATTTTAGGAAAGATTGCAAATATGTAGATTCCAGACCTGATAGATATTCTTAAGAATATGATTAAATATCAATCAATATCGATGTATTGTTTCTTAGAATTAAGATGATATTGACCAACTTATAGAATCGAAATCGGTTTCATAAAAAAAATATAATTTCATGTCGAGGAAAACTTAATATTTGATAATAGCAATAATCCGAGTGTAAGGTATGAGCATTATCTATATTCGCCTCTCTTTCTCTACATATAGGGATTTTCCAAGCGTAACTATTCTTCTCTCTCTCTCTCCCTCTCTCTCTCCCTCCCTCTCTCTGTCTCTCTCTGTCTCTCTGTCTCTCTCTCTCTATCTATCTATCTATCTATCTCTTTCTACATATATGCATTTCTTCCAGTCTCCGCACTACACACATGCACAAACACGCCCCCCCCCACACACACACAGGCACACGCTAAAATAATCGATCCGGGTATTTCGGCAAAATGACATTTTTTTTATAATAACATTTTTTTAATAACATTTCAATATCAAAGGATAAAACAATAATAATAAATATTTTATTAATAGTAATATATATATATATATATATATATATATGTGTGTGTTTGTGTGTGTGTGAATGTGTTATTACTTTAAACATTATATACACGCGTTTGAGTAATCGAGGAATCATGGTGGAGTAATGGTTAGGTGAGCCGAGTTCGAATTCCAGTCGAATCCATTACATTCACTCACGTGCTAATACTCTTGTGAAAGGTATGAATCCTCTTCTCCTCCCAGCTATGGGTAAATAGCAGTAGAAACCGGGTTCTATAGCCTTGGATGGCAACTAGTCTACCGCAAAAAGAAATGACAACCTACTGCAGGAAAAAAATCTGCCTCGTCAGTCATGCATCGAAAGATACAAGTATGTATAACGCATGGCATATAACTGACTGACTGATTAGATATCCTTTTTTTAAACAATGACAACTTACATTCTACCAACCATTTATACTAACTCGATTTATCTATTCGCTGCTTACCTCTCTTTCTCTTGAATTTAAAATGTCCTGCGAGTATCAAATTCTCCAAGCCCTCTTTCCTCATTCTGTGCCTGAGAAATCTCAACTTTCTCTTACTTTTTCTTTCCATTCCCTGAAACTTGGTCGTTATACATATGTTCATTCACTGGTTGTTCTATATTTGAAATGAGACGTACTCAGAGCGGACTGGACATCACTTGGGAACGTCTTCATATTCGATTCACACGGTAACAAAAAGATTCTAGTTACTGAAACCTTAACTATAGTCTTCCACTTGATGTCACTTCGAAATTCAGATTGAAGTTCAACGCGACACTCTGATCTCACTCAAATGCTGAATAATTTTAGGCCTTGGTCGCAAGTCGTGCAGAAATGGTACGAGTTTGAATTCCCAATTCTTCACCCGACTTTCCAACAGATAGATATGAATAAACTGAGATCGAATAAAAGGCCTTAAGTTTTTCTGATTGGTTTTGTTTATCGAATGATTGTCTCTTCGCTACTGCGCCATTGTAATTGAACTTAATGAAGCAGAAATCGATTTCCTATAATGGTAGATAAAAAGCGATTGATAAATGAATAAAGAATTAAGTAGACATATCGATAGGGAGGAAATATTTACTCAAACTGATATTTGAAAATTCAAAACGAAAGCGAAAAATATTTGCATCGAACACAAACATATCAAGATCATTAATGGTTGCCTGAACCCAGGTGTTGGGTGGGGGGAGACTTTGAAAGTGTTTCTTTTGTTTTTTAAGTTTTTAAGTATTGCTTGATTACTGCAACTTTCAATAAGACCTGTTTTTGAAGACTTTGATAGCTTTTCGTAGTGAACTGTTACGTGATGAGATGTGGTTCTACAGAAGGATGCTAAGGATATCATGGATCGAGCGTGTGAACAACGATGTGGCCTTAGAGAGGTTGCAAACATACTTAATATCAGGAAGAGGTAGCTGAAGTTTCTGGGACACATAATGAGGAAGGAATGCTTGGAGAATCTGATACTCACGGGTCGAAAAGAGGGAAAGTGAAACAAAGGAAAACAGCGCGTGACATACCTGATGAACTTAAGCAAGTGGATGACAGAACGCGGTTTAAGGGAGGAAGCAGAGGGAAGAAACTTGTTGAGATCTGCAATGGATAGGAGGAGGTGGAGAGCCATGATCGCCTACATCCTGAAAGGACATGGCGCATAAAAAGAAAAGAGTTCTTCAATTAAAAAATTATACTCTCAAACTAAGGTTCTCTGTGTGTGTGTGCCTGTGCATATGACTGGGTCAATGCATTTGTGCGAACGTGTGTTAGTATATGCACATGTATATAAGAGTGTGTGTGCTTGTGAGTTTGTGCGTGAGAGAGAGAGGGAGAGTGTGTGCGTGTATGTTTGTACAAAAAATGTGATACATTCAGTGTAGCTCTTAAAGAAACATGTGTCCAGAGCCTTCTTATAATTCTTCGGAATGGACACGGCACCTAGATGTGCAATGTCCATTCAGGATATAGGTGATCATGGCTCTCCACAATTTCCTGTCCTTTGTAACTCTTAATATTTTTTTTTTTTGGTAGGTCATCCATTGTTGTCCCTCTTGTCTTGTATCAAATTTGAGTATCAAATTTTCTAAGCCGTCTTTCTTTATTAGGTGTCATAGAAATTTCAGCTGTCTCTTCCTGATGTTAAGTATAAGTGTTCTTTTTACTTCCATTTTCTTTAAAACTTGGTTGTTGCTCACATTTTCAGTCCATATTCTCAGCATCCTTCTGTAGAACCACATTTCTGTTGTGTCAAGTCTCCTCTCCATCTGCGAGGAGATTGTTCAACATTTACTGGCATATATGAGGACTGATATTACGTAACAGTTCTGTAGTATTTTCAATAACGAAAATTTTCTGTTTCATAATACTTCGCTTAGCTTTTGGAAGCCACCTTTCGCTGCCACATTATCCGCCTGTTAAAAGACTTCCCAGGCATTGAAATCGTTGTACGTGTTTAATTTTGTAATTAGCATGTTGGTCTGTTCTTTTAGCTAACGGCCATGCATTCCGACTTATTACAATTGATGTTTAGTCCTTTCTTCTCGCTTTCCTTTTGTCATCACATTCGAACAATTTCCATGGCGAATATTTTAACTTAAAGTTTAATAAAAACGGGATCACGTAACAAAGATTTAGAATTTCCAAAATATCACCTGTGCATTTTACAAATTCTTGAAAGAATTTACAAAATGAACAGGTGATATGTGGGAAATTCCGAGTCTTTTTTTTTTTTTTTAATTTTTCTCAACCTTCTAAAATCTAATACTATGAATATATTGAGACTAGGAGCCTTATTAGATCAAATCCATGAAAAAAGAAAAAAAAGCTAACTAGCTAGCTAGATAGATAGATATGAACAGAGGGAGATGTTGATGTTTGCGAGTTAAGAAGGCTGAGAGTAAAATATATAAACAGCTAAAAATAACTTTATTTTCTTTTATAGTTGATTGTTTTTCCTGATTCGCATAAGATGAAGGTGTGATTTTCTTCGTAACTTTTGTTTGTCATAAAAACGAACGCTCTGACGTTTCCGTTGATTTGAAAGTTCAAGGTAAAAAACCACAGCTTATTATTATTATTATTATTATTATTATTATTATTATTATTATTGTCGTTGTTCTTGTTGTTGTTATTTATTTCCTTTGATTTCTGGTGCATACCAATTTCTTTCTGGGTCCCAACTAAAGACCAAAGGTCAGAAATGGCATTATGACATTTTCTACTGAGCATTTTTTTAGAAAAAAACCCTTAGATCAAACATATTTTACATAGAAAAAGCTATTCGTAAGGTGTGGGCTGTACTTGTGATTACATTTCTTTTGTATTTTTTTAAGGCATTGGCTACCAGGAATCCCTTCAATGAGACATTGAGAATCTTTCTCCAATCAAACCGCGGACTCCAATTACAACTGGAATTATTGATGTCTTCATGTGCCACATTTTTGAGATTTCGATTTTGAGCTCCTTGTACTTTGATAGTTTCTTCTTCTTCTTCTTCTTCTTCTTCTTCTTCTTATTATTATTATTATTATTATTATTATTATTATTATTATTATTAATTCTTGCATTTGCAGCTGAAAATTGAGTGACTACAAGTCTTCAAAATCAAATCGGTATTCTTGTAAACGCTATCAACGCAGTGGTCTGACCAGTCTTAATTCTTTCTTAAAACGATTTCTTCTTCTCTTGCTAACTCGTGCTATTGTCACAGTTGCAATGTTTATGGGCGCGACCCCAGCCCTACACATAAATATCTCCATCTTCATCCATTCCCGGACAAAGTCCATGTATTTTTCCTTTTTATTATTTAACTTATTTTTGTCTTTACTGTGTGTTCTCTCCTCGTGTAGCGTCATGTCTGTCCTGACAGTCTTTTGCCCTTTTCTACAACTGTTATATCTGACCTTTGGATGAAGAACAATATGATCCTAAAATCATCAAGTATTTTACTGCCTTTATTTACTGTTTTCTTTATATGTTGTGCCCCTTCAGTAGATAACAGTCCTCCACAACTTCCTATTAAGTTTTAAGTTTGTCGACTTATATTCACTCTGAAATCCCCGACCTGCTATTTGCAAATTCGTTAAATAGCTTACACGCTGTATCTCTTTGTCACTCTTCCCTTCAGTACGTTCTGTGAGTGTCAAATTCTCCAAGTCCCCTTTCCTTATTATGTGTCAGTTTCAATTGTCGCTTACTGATTCTAAGTACAAGTGTCTTTTTTGCTTCCATTTTCCTTAAGAATTCTTCGTGGCCAAATGTTTCCTCTAAGGAATTCTCAGCATCCTTCTGTAGAACCACATCTTTGTTAGCTGAAATCTCCTCTTCGTCTGAGGAGGATTTATATTACATAGCATTTTATCGCTCTTTTCGTCATTCCTAGCGAATTTTTCCTGTTTCTTCATACTTTGTTTAGGTTTTGGAAGGCATCTTTCACTAATATTGAATTTCAGTTTAAAGTTTTGTTAGAAATATTTAGAGTAATTCCTTGTGGTGTTTTGGGACTTTATTATGAAACTCTAGTTTTGTTGATAAATGAATATTTACAATAGAACAATTGTTATTGTTTATTTTTGATTTCAGATATATCAATGATTGCAACAAGCTTTAAGAAAGATAGAAGCCCAAAAAAGGAAGCAGTTATTGAGAGATAAGAACACAACGTTGAAAATTGTGAAAAAGTTGAACCGAGATCATAAAAGAATCAAAAAAGAAACTGAATTCACTATTGGTTTTGTAATAATATGAAAAACATAAAAATGTCATAAAAAGTGATTTGAGTAATAATTGATAATGTAATAAGTTTGGAAACTAGAAGAACAAACAAGAAAATATTTCAAAAATCAAGTGTTGCAAATATAAACAGTGAAAAGGTGCAGATTATTACGGACATTGACGAAAGGCATGAAAGCAGACAAACTGACATATTTAAGTAAATAGGGAAATGTGTACAGGGCCGGTGCGTACACCCCCGAACCACCCGCCTGACCGACTGATTGGGGGCCCCGGGCGGTTCTTTGTGACCTCGCTATCTTATCAACATTTACTTTTTTCTAATTACATTTATATACATTAAAAATGAAACAAAGCACAAATGACTATTAAAAGGATGGAACATTTTCGCGGATTTTGAGGCCATTCTGGGACTTTTTTTTTTTTTTGTCCAAATTCTCGAATTTGTTTTGTTCATGCTAAGTTTTGAAAAAGCACAATATAAAATTCACTATTTTTTTATTCATAATGTTGAATATGTTAAAATTATTCAACTTTGTAATAAGAGAAATCTCAAGTTGACGTTAAAAATTGGCGCAAAACATTGTTGATTTATTTAAAATGGAATGATATATGATGATGTCAGTAATTTGTGTTTAGATATATTGTATTTATTTTCAATTTGTCTAGTTGAATTGTTCGCTTATATTGCATACTAACTTAAAAGCCGCCCTATTGGACGAAATTTAAGGTAGCTCATGCGGAGGGCTCTTAATTGGGCCTTCGGCTTGTTCAGGAGTTTGAGAATCCCTAAGTCTTTGCATATTCTCAGCATTGGAAGCTTTCCTAGCTGCCTTTTGATCTGGGTTTTCATTTGCACGGGACTTTCTTTTCCTAGCTGCAGCCTCGGCTCTTTTGATTGCAATCTGGTCCTCTGTTGGCGGAAATTTCTTTTTGCCAGGCATACCGCTGCCGTATGCAATAGGCAACAATAAACTACAGAAGAACTCAAAATTGATCGCTGCATTTAAATATTTTATTAATATTTAAGCTTACCTTTTAAAAGTTCGACGTTAATTCTTCTACCGCCACTTAGAAATTGTGATGTACTTAGATTCTTACTTTCCTTACAAACTTTTTTTTATTTTATGGGTGACTTTTGTTGGATTTCGCAATTAATTTCCATTATTCCCAAACTTATATTCAAGTTATAAAATTTGTTATCGTACAAAAAAATTCGTCGCAAAAAATTACGTAAAAAATCATCAAAAACAATCACAGTAATGAAAACTTGGGAATTCAAAATTTCTGTAACATGAGCTATTGAAAGTTAGAGAGTTGTGTCCCTTTAATTGAAAAAATGAGTGACACAGTGACACACTGACATTCACATTTATTATATAGATGATCTACTGATGTAAATAATTAGGTTACAATGAAATTTGTATTTTATATGTATACTACCTTATGAAAAATGCGATGTAGTAGAATGTGGTTGGGCGTGTCATAGCCATTGGCTGGTGGTATTTTATTTTTGGTGGGTTCCCACAAGACCCTTTCACCGGCTCTGAATGTGTAGCATCGGTCAATGAGTACATGAAAATTGATTCCAAAGCACTAATTTTTAGTGATGGGTTTAGATATAAATAGGATAGACTTGATTTGATGGTTGGTGAAGAGGTTGGATCCGTTATGGACATAGTCAGCAAACACGACATAAAAGACAACAAGGGGAAGGGAAATAAAGTTTTGGGGGTCATGAGGCATTAAAAATTATATGTCCCTTCAAAGCCGACAATAGCATCATTATAAATGCTGAGAATTATTGTAAGTTGAAAAAGAATCGATAATTTTAAAGCATTCTGGAAATTTGGCTGTTTGCCAAGAAATGAATCAAATACACCAAAAATCTCTGGAATTGTTGCAGTTATTGTTAAATTTAAAACAGTGGAATAATTAACAAAATTAACGGTTAAAAAAACTGATAAATATTACGGATTATAAATGAGCTCAGGTTAACTTGCAATTATTTATTCAGCCATTTGCGATACTGCATTCATCAAACATAAATTTATCTGGTTTATAGAATTTTAACTTATTTATAAATAAAAATTTAGCTTGCACTTCGTTTGTTTGCATAATGAAACCTGACAGACACAAAAGAAGTTACTATTAATATTTTCTTAAAACTCTAGATACTATAAGTTGGAATTCACCCACACGAATTCACAGATCGTTGCCGTCGTAAGTAGGATTTTATAGAGTAGAGTTTCTAGCCTCATTCGTCTTTTGGTTGACAGTCATGGCTAAAGGGCCCTGCTATTAACTGGGTGAGATGGATCCCTCTAGTGGAATTTCAGCTCGACACGTCAATCCTACTTTTGGCGCCGATAACCGCTACGCTATCAATATTATACCGATACATATAATGGTTATTTACATCTAAATCGGCATTTCCGTCTAGTGTCTGAGCGATCCGTTAATTAGTGTAAGTGATATGTCTTCCTAAATAAAGACACCAAGTCATATCTATTTTTACATCCTGGGTATGACGATAAACTACATCCGCGTCCTGGGTATGACGATAAACTACATCCAACAGCAAGGCCCCTAAAAGGTCCAACAGCAAGGCCCCTGGAGGTTTTGAGGAGCATGGAATCACCTCTTAATTGCTGGTGTTTCCAGATCCGCCCTAATCCGGGGTGGTAGCACTTGTTAGGGTCCCAGATATGGGTAAATAGTTAACTAGTGCCAAAACCCTATGAAAGTGTAAAAATAGGTTTTAATACCAGCAATACATTTTTGTAAAAAATTATTAACAGCAAAGAATTTTTGAAGAAAAATTATTACTAGAAGTACATTATTATCAGCAATACATTTTTTTAAAAATCACCAGCAATACATTCTTCAAAAAAAAAAAAAAGATTACCTGCAATAAAACTCTTGTCGGCATGAAATAACTCATTAAGGTTGACATGCCGTAAAACAAAATAAACCAAACCAAAGCAAAATCATACCTATCTTTTATACTCGTATTGAGCTAATTTGCTGTATTCACTTATACGACTGGCAACATTTATTATTTTGCTATGTTTTTATTTTATTTTATTTTTTTATCTGGAATTGTTAACTGGGTTGTGTTCCTCTTGTCGCATATCCTTCTGAAGGCCATGTCTATTTAATATAATCCACAATTGCTTTTGTCTGTCTCTTAGTTCCAATGCAGTAGATTTGATGTCTATTTTTGGCTTTCCGTTTGAGAGTTTTCTAATTTACCATTCCCTGTGATTCTTGTTTTTTTTTCACACCTTTATTGAATGAACAAAGAAAAAGATAAGAAACTACATTCTGCTACTAGACTTAATGGTAGTAATATCACTTCGAAGCTATTTGTACTACTACTACTAATTGTACAAATGTCATTACTCATAACAGTAGCCGCAACGACGACATTCTTATTCTTCTTTGTGACGCATCCGTTCAGGACATAGACAATCATGGCTCTCCGCATCTTCCTATCTCGTATGACTCTTAGGAGTTTTTCTCCGTTTGCTAGGGCTAACCCACCTCCGTTCTGCCATCCATTCAGACAAGCTCTTTAGGTAAATTCCTCACTGCTTTCCCGTCTTTCTTACCCTTAATACGCACTGTGGGGATTAAGTTTTATAAGCCCTCCTTCTTTATTATGGAATTTCAACTCTCTTTTCTGATTCTGATTATGAGCGGTCATTCTGTTGTCATTTTTAAAGACTTTTTAAGACTTACCGTTGCTTACTCTCTCCGCCCATAAAATTCTCAGTATCCTTCTGTAGAACCACATTTCTGCGCCCTCTAGTTTTGTGCCCATCCGTGGGGAGATTGTCCAGCATTAGCTGCCATATAAGTGGATGTATATCATTTAGTAATCCAGCATTGTTTTCTTTGTTTCTAAAGAAATATTCCCGATTCTCAGCACCGTACTTAGATTTTGGAATGCCTCTTTCGCTAGACCACTGTCTGTTCGGATCTTCTGTCTGGCATTGTCCCCCATCAGTTAAAATGCTTCTCAGATATATTAATTTTCATATATTAATTTTAATACGAATACTATCTAGTTTTCATATTCGTGATCAAGTAAGCTTAGGCAGTAACTAACTAGGTGGCCACTTGGGAATACCAAGTGTTGTAAACTTGGATGTGTGATGGCTGTAATGGATGACATCGTGGAGTCGGACATTGGAGAGCCGAGTTCCAATTCCTTTCGGGTTCGGTATATTCACTTCTGTGCAAATAACCTTTGGAAAGTTATAGATTCTCTTCTTCCCCTCCCCTAGCTATGGGTTAATTAGTATTATTTGTATAACTAAATCATTATTATTTCAAAAATTATTCTTACAATGGAAAAATATTTTCTGACTTTAAATAACCTGCAAAAGCCGTAAAAATTAATTAAACAATTGTATTCAAGCGATAGTTTCAATTTGCAGCAGGGTCGAACTCAATACTCGTTGCTCCATGGACAGCACAAAAGTATCCGTCGACAGTATGTTTGGGAGATCTATATCTTTTTTTTCTTATTTTTTTCTTTTTATTCTCTTTGTTTATATTTTTATGTGTGAATTTATATTCAATAGTCATATAATAACACTATTCAATCAGTAATTACAAATAATATATTAGTAAGTAATATTTTAATATATTTTCTTTTTATACGCTATTTTTTATAGATACAATTATTTAAGTAAATGCTCTGTTTATAATAAACAGTATTAATTACATTACCCGGACAGAATGTCCATGAAATTTCGTAGAAAATATGTGTCCTCCGACAGAAATCGACATTTTATCCGGTCAATGTAATTAATACTGTTTATTATAAACAGAACATTTACTTAAATAATTGTATCTATAAAAATAACGTATAAACAGAAAATCATAATACGATATCAGCCTAAGTATTAAAATGACGAACTTTAACACAGACGAATAATTAATAAAAGCCTTTGCAACTTATACCAAGGAAATAGTCTAATTCCCAACAACAAATAAATAATCATATCGAGACATAGACTAACAAATGATCAGAAGGAATTCTTAAGTCTAATACCAAATTGCTATCTCCAGCCTAAATTTTACCTCCTCAAAAGTAGACTGAAATCGAAATCTTACATCAGTCATTAGCCCAACTGAAAAATGACAAATTAATAAAACTCCATCCAATCTTCAGAGATCTTCTCAAGGTAGATCTAAAATACCACACTTTCCGCAATAGCTATAACAATATTATAACAAAAAACTCAAAAATGTCGCAAAAGAACTAAAAAATTATATATATATATATATATAGTGCGATGGATAAACGGTTGTCTAAATTAGGCAAAAAGCAAAAATGAAAATAACATTGACATCTCATTTAAACAGATATATTTACCAAAGTTACACAAATATATCTTGAAACAGTAAAGAGTAAATTTATTCAATAAAATCCTCATCGGCTTCAACCACTACAATCTCAGAATCTTCTGCATCTCTTCAGGACAGTCGCCTTGTTGGTGAATGCTGCTATAATCCTGGCCTCCAGTTCATCTTTGGTGTTACAAGGCGCGTTTTGTTGGTCTCTAGCTCAACTGTTGCCCCGCACATAATAATCATCGGGATTGCCAGATGTAAGGGGTGATGTGGTCGAAGAAATTGTCTGAGAGCCATGACAGTCTTTTCTTGCTTGTATGAGATGGCGCAGAGACATTTTGCCAGAGAGAGGGTCTTCTAGCAGCCACCCTCTTGAGAAGATGAATGGAGGCATAGCGTCGCCATTACTAATGATCATTCCAAACACCATGACGTTGATTGGATATATCATTCAAATGTTCGTATTGGAGCTTCCGGGGCGAATGTCATCGGCAAAATATAAAAAGGCGCATGCGCAAAATTAAAAATATATAATGGCGACAATTTACCCATCGCACCCAGTAAATATATATATATATATATATATATATATATATGTGTGTGTAAAATTACGTATATGATATTATAATTGTGCATGTGTGTGTGTGTGTGTGTGTATGACAACAAGTCAAATAATGTATGTTTGTGTTTTTAAGTCTGTCAAACTAAGATAACTATTATTAACAATAGGTGCGCATTGTACTTTTCAGCACTAATGTAAGGAATTTGACGGGTATACAGGTTTCTAGAAGTATTTCACTCTGAAGGGATCATAATATCTGTAGTTTTACCTAATTGCTGAGATGATTGCAGATTAACCACCGTTGACCGAAGACGGGTTCCATCCCCATAAAAAATAACATGATTTATTATATTATGTTTTAAAGCAGAAAAATTTTTCTCCTGTGAAATCTTGGCGCTACACAATATTGCTACTTTACATTTCCCATCCTGGACTTTGTATTGAGCTTAGTTTGGAGAATATCAAAAGATGAATCTATTTTCTGGAGATGAGAGCGTTAAAAGTAATTGTAGCAAGAGAGAATGAAGAAGGCTGTGTGATTCGCAAATTGCAAGAAGTAATCTGTCAGCAAAAGGCAGAAGCCGAAGTAAAAACAAAAACGGAACACATGCAATAAAAAAATATTATACGAAAAAATATCCGAACCCAACGAAAGAAAAAAAAAAATGGAGTCAAAGATAATAACTTGAGTCGCTTATCTGAGCTGGAAAAAATGAATTTCGATCGAAAATGATGAAGAACTATCGACAGGCAGAAGAAAGTGAATTGGCTAAAGGTGAGAGAAAAAATGTTTTTCTCCAAAACTAAAAATAAATAAAAATTCTACCGTAACGGATTCCAACTGAAACTTCGTTAAAATGAAAGATTTCTTTGATAGAACATAAGAAGTGGACTTAAAAACCGCCACACTTTGCTTTTCGAAATAAAATAATCACCGAAACGGCTGTATTAATTGTGCTTCTGCCAACCTAGTATGAAACGATGATAAAGTTTCCAATCAGTATTTCTTTCATCTCATTTTCACTTGTTTCCTATTTAGTACTATTAGTAATATTATTAACTTTTTGCCAGCTATTATAAATATTAACTAGTATTTCTTTCATCTTATCACAAATTTCCATTATTATACTTATGTTCGGTAAGGCATTCTTATTACTTTTCCGTAATGGGGCAACCGTATTACCGATTAGACCACGGAGCTGGCTGTTGTCATTCAAATTATTGAATTAGTCCTAGAATTGCATTAGAAGGCGACTTAAATCAAGATGAAGGTAACTTCGACCTGGTGTAATTGTTGGAAAGCTTGTCTCGCTAAAACAATTACTACTGAATAGTGAGTTTGATATAACTTGATTTCCCAAGCTGGTACAAGGCCATAATTTTTGCGCACCTAATTTTGTTCTTGAAATTGATAGATCTTTACTAAGGTTATATTAGTCTGACATAAACGCCTGATAAATGTATAGATAATAACAGAATTCTGTCTTTACATCAGCATGCTTTCATTTGTACGACTTGGGAGTTATGTACCACTGCACTGTCTTGCAAGATGAGGACACCTTATCTGAGCATACCACGTCAATAGGTTTCCCAGAATTTCAACAAAAATGAAGCACAATAAATGGAGTTTCTTGCAGTACATTTGTCTAGGAAATCCTTAAGCATCCCACCACCCCTACCACCACCACCACCACCATTTTGGACCCAGAGGACTGAATATACCCTTGCTAGCTGAAATTTGGAGAAGTGCCTTTTGGGGATTGTGGGGAATAACCGAGCTTCTATTGTTTAAACTGCTTTAGATTTTAGAGCACAGTGGTGAACCCACGTTCTGTCCTACATAATTAGTCAGCTGAAAACTTTTCTTTTTCCAAATACATGATCAAAAGATCACTGGCTTCTTTCTGGAATGGTGTAAGGAAATGAGCAACTTTGTAAATTTTCCACATATCCATGTGGTCATAGATGCTTTTTTTTTTTTTTTTTTTTTCATAGATCCTACATTAATCTTGTCCAAATCCACTAGTTTTGGTATGATTATGTGACCATCTCCTAAGTCTTTGTGTATTGTTTTTGTCTCTGCCTGACTGAGAGGGGCTAGAAATACGGCATGTTTCTACTGAAATTTGAAGCCATTTGAATTGATTAATGTGTTTTTATACGTCTTATCCTTTTATAGGTTATTTAAAACCAGAAAACATTTTTCAGATTTTAAGGAATTTTAGGAAGATAATAATGATTTGCTGATACTAGTCTTACTAATTAACATATAGATGGGGGAAGAAGTGATGGATTCATACTATTCGAAAGGTTATTCGAACATAAGTGAATATAACGAAACCAACTGGAATTGGAACTCAGGTCTTCAGTCTCGGTATTTATCAATCCACCCACGAGGATCGAATGTGACACAAGGCCGTTTTAATGTGGGTATCCCCGAGACCGTAGGCTCGGCCAAAAATATGGCCTTTCTGAATCCGCCTAGACGGGTTCAGGCCCTGTCAACCTCCCCGGACGAAACCTTGCCCTTCGGCAAAGCCTCGTCCGGGTTCCCCTCTGCTAATGCAGAGAGTTCGACAGTCGCCGAAAGTCTGTCTCTCGGTCTCCAATTCCCAGCCGTTAAGCATTACATCATTCACACATCCAAGCTTATAGCATTGGGTATTCCCAAGCGGTCACCTATCAAGGTACTGAACAAGTTCGACGTTGCTTAACTTCGGTGATCGTACGGTGTTGACCATATTTGAAATGAAGATTCCAGTATTTATTAATTAGAAGTGCCTATTTAATCCAGAACTTATTATGATCTACTGCAAATTAGTTTGTGATGTATTGTCTTTGTAATGGGATTGGTTTAGCTAATAGGTAATTAGTATAAAGAAAGCTATAACTATAGCTCACGGGCAACATTGAGTCAGTGTACGTAGAATATCTACGACTACTAAGTTTGTTCATTATAACAGTCTTTCAAAATCAACTCTATACCGCATTCACTACAGAAACATCTATAAATCCCTAGTTGCATTTGGAAGTGTATCCTCTGCATGGAGGGGTCTTTCTAAAACTGCAATTACTTCTGCTTACGCTGACCGGAAGTGAGTCAGAACAAATCTTTAATAAACACAGGCGATTAAATGAAATAACATCGGTATTTGTTCTACTTTTTATCAATAGGGGTTCAGTTGCTGTGTTCCGGATTGGGTGGAAAGTAATTGGTTAAAATGCTGTAACATTGAGAGGAAAATCAAAACGTTTAAAGTAAAAATTGATTGAATCTTTAAATTTTCTTCCTTTACTGCCTTTTCTCATTCGTTTTCTTTTTTTCTTCCTCTATTTATTTCCTTTATAATTTATTCTCTTTATCTCTTTCATTTTCTTTTCTTTCTTTTGTTCCATACTGTGTTCTTTGTTTCCTTCTTTTTTTTTTTTATTTATTCATCTAGCATTTTTCCTATCTTCAATTTCTATTTCATTTTTTCTTTCCTTTCTTCATTTCTTTTTTCCTTCATCTTTCCTCTAAGATTTCCTTCATTATTTCTTTATTTTCTTTCTAATATTTTATTTGTTTTTCATTAAACAAAATCCGACACGTTTTCTTCCATTTTTGATTCTAATTTCTTTCGTGACTTTATGATTTCATCACATTCTTTCTGCGTCGTTTTTCTTTCCTTTCTTCATTCTTTCTTCACTTCTTTGTTACTTTTCTTCCTTCTTTCCTCTCTTTCTACATTCTTTCTTTTTTCACTTTCTTTATTATTCGTTTCTTTTTCTTCCTTCCAACTTTTGTTATATCTTTAATTACTTCTTATTTCTTTCTTTCTATTGTATTCCTTTTCTTTTCTCTCCTTCCTTCATTGTCTCTTAGCTACTTTACTAATTCCTGAATATCCAAAAGCCACGGCGACGAAAAACAAATCTCGACTTATGCTTGGCTTCCTTGCCTGCAGAAAAGGCTTACAAAGTTCTTCGATGATAAGTATTCATAAAAAAATTGCTTCTTCTACCAGAAAACGTTGCAAATCAGTTCGAAGAGGCTAGAAAACTTAAACTGCCTTCTATCAGCAAGTTTGATGCTATCCTCCAAGAAAATGACTCATTGTGTCTTCTCAGACTAACATTCTCAGTTGACATGAGATGGAAAAGACTACACTGAATCCATTGCTAGATCAGCTGCTAAGAAAGCTGGTTCACTGTGTCAGGTGAGATAAGTCTACCATTCATCCATGCTTAGAATATTGCTGCCATGTATGGTCCGGTGCCCCTGGTATTTACCTGGAGCTCCTTGATAAGATCTAAGGAAGAATCAGTAATATTATTGGTCCTGATCTGGCAGCTTGGCTTCAGTCATTTGCCCACTACCGTAAGATTGCCTCTCTGTACCATTTTTAGAAATAATTTAATGGCAATTGTTAGGGTGAGCTCTTCGCTATGGTACCTAGACTGTATGAGTTTAAGCGTAATACTAGACTGACGGCAAGATCTTCTAAATTTACAGTTTATCTAGCTAGATGTGACCGTAACTTCTATGCTGACAGTTTCTTATCTCGCACTTCCCGCTTCCGGCTCCATGCTCTCCAGCCAACTTTAATTGGCAAATATTCAAATGCAATGTCAATCGATATCTACTGTCCTCCTGATTGCTCTTTTCTTTCTCCTCATTATCAATGTTTTTGATCCTAATTCCTCCTATAACCAATTGCCTGCTAGTGGCTCTACTATCTTGATTGGAGGTGATACTGATTAAACGAAAAAAAAAAGATTGAATTGAAGAACTACATTCGAACGAATACTGAATATAGAGTTTTATGCACATAAAAAAATAAATGCTTTATCAAATCAGACATCATTCGTTTGAGCAAGTGATGCAAGAGACAGTGACCCCGCGATGAAAGCTGTTTTTTTTTTTGTTTTTTTTTCTCAATTAATGATTGACTTTTTTCTCTAGTAATCTCAATTATTTCTATAAACTTGTCAAAAAGTAATATTTGCTACTGTTCACAAGAATATTTTATATACTATATCGGCAATTGTAAATATGTAAATATCACTAATCAATAATATTAATGAAGCAAAGTAACTCGGGAGCAGTAAAAACAGCCATTTCAGAAAAGGAATAGTGATCTACTAGCAACTGTGCAAGAGAATGCTGTTTAACAATGAAAGCCAATACAAAAACAGTAACATTCTATGTTGCATTGAAATTCAACCGAATTACATAGTCCAGGAAAAAAGACAGATCTAAACATCGATTAGAAATTTGATTATGGGAGCTTGCTCTTACAGTCGATCATAGAGTGAAAAAAATGTGAAAATATCTAAATCCTTTTGAAAAAAATGTGAAACATGGAAATGATAGTAATACCCATCACATTTGTTACACATGGAAAAATTCGCAAAAACTTGCAAAGAGTTTTTGGTAAAACTGGAAATCTAAAGACGAATTGGAATTATCCAGTCAAAAGGTTTTTTTAATAAGTTTATGCAAAATATTCCCAACAAAAACCTTTTTTTCTAGAGTATTGTGTCTCTAGATTTCAAACAAGATTTTATATATCTATTTTATAATAATAATAATAATATTTATAATTTTACTATATTGAATAATTGTTTCTGGTTCATGTGCATGATCTTGTATCACACAAATCCCTACACATATTTTTGTTGTATATCTATAAGCAATTAATGGATTTAAAAAAAATCTGACATCATTATTTGGATAAACGTTATATTTAGTGGATACACGTTTGAATCGATATCACCTACTTCATTTTTTAATGGACCAGACTAACATACTTTTAAGCTTTATTTACTGGTCTCGGTAAAATAAACCCCCAGGATATTTTGCCAATAAATATTTTATTATTATGATGGCCAGTAGTGTTAAAAATAACAACACACAGATTTAACACCGGATTTTATTTATTTCTACCATCAGTTGTTAAGACAATTTAAAATCATTTCCATCATCAATTGTTAAAGCACAAATTAAAATAATTTATTTATCATCAATTATTAAAAGAAATTTTGCCGTCTCTGAATATTTTAAACACTTCATGCATAATAGTTTCTGCAAATCCGAAACTTGCCCTTGGGAGTGATTCTCTTGCCAATACATTTCAGGTGCACCCACTGAAGACAACAGTCATAGACCACTGAATTCATGTTGTTCAAGTCCTGCTTGTGTAGATCACACAACTACTGCGTTGACAATCTCAAAAATAATATATCCTTAGTTCTGGCAAAATCGCCTTGGTGTGTATTTTACCGAGACCGGCAGAAACCCTTACCTGGACTGGCAAAATGGCCTTGGTGTGTATTTTACCGAGACCAGCAGAAACCCTTACCTAGACTGACAAAATCGCCTATTCGTTTTTTTAATAGCAAAATTAATATCTACTAGGGTAACGTTCGTAGCTCTTCTTCAAGAAAACGTGTCCGACGAGAATCTTCGCACTTATAATCTCTTTAATCTGCTGAATCACATTCAAAACTGACGATTTTTACTATTAAGCCACGAGAAGCTATTACAGCAAAGTAAGGCCCAGTTATCCTGTTTTTTCGTTGGGATCACTTGAAATCTACATCTGCTAATTTTACTTGAGTATCCCTAAACGTAAAATAATGTTTAAGCAATTAATTACTTTTTTTAATTTGATATTAATTCTTATGTTTGAGTAGACATCCTATTTAATGACAGTGAAATTATTCTCTACCAGCCTAAAGATCGAAACTTTTATTAAAGAAAATATATGACAGTAATAAAAGATCTCAACAGGAATAGAACATACATTCACTTTAATCAGGGAAACTGCTTTCAAACCAGACCTGTTTTACCGCTCAACTATGATAAGTCATAATAGCAAAGTGAGGAACAATTATCCTATTTAAGAAATACACATCTCTCATTAGAGTATTTCAAAATTTATACCCGCTAACTTTATTTTCGTAACACTTTAATATTACTTTCGATCTCTAGGCAGATATTAATTAAAAGAAGAGCTGGGAGGTAACCACTCGATATCATGTATATAGAAGTTAAACAAATATATATATAAGTGCTCTACTTTGATAAAATTAATTAAAAAAATCATCATTCTAGCAATTTCCTTTTTCCCATTACATGTGTTTTGGGGGTCGTTCCTGGGAAAGAAAAAATGGCAACAAACGTCTTAAATTTTTTATTTTTTTTATTTTTTGAGTTAAAAATTTCCGAGCTTTTGGAAGTCTTTTTCAAATCTCTATTTCTTTATTTTTGTTGTTCTTTTTTTAAAACTGTCCATATTCATCATAGTCCACGGAATAATTATAGAAAAAATATTTATGCAACCAATGATGTTGGGGTTTGCATCTCCCATAAAAGATTATCGTTCGATAGATTTCGTGATTGTTTTATTTCCTATACGATATATTGTAATAATGTGTGAGATTTTCAATAGATAATATAAAACATGTGTTGTTTGCTTCCCTTTACTCTCAAGCTATGTTCTAAATGTTTGGGTGGTTACCATTGTCAAGACAGAAAATGGTTTTATTCGAATATTTAAGCAACTTAATTATTTTATGATTGAAAAAATAATCGCTTATTTATAAAGATCGCAAAACAAGATTGGAAATAAATAATATAAGAATTTTTTAAATTAATTTGTTAAAGATTAATATGTAAATTATATAGGTCCATTAAGAAAAAAACACCAACTTGGACAAGATGTAAGACCCAAAACAATGTAACGCAATTGCACACACGCAGTGTGTGTGTGTGTGTGTGTGTGTGTGTGTGTGTGTGTGTGTCTCTCTGTGTGTGTGTGTGTGTGTGTGTCTGTGTGTGTGTCTGTCTGTCTGTCTGTGCAATCGGTAAATTGTCACCATTTGATTTTTGTTTTTTTTTAATTTTGTACATGCGCATTTGTTTTTGATTTTGTCGACTGTACAGTATAGTAGGTTCAGTTGGGCAACGTCTCTGAGAAAAAGAGCACCATGACGTAATACACTCCGACAGAAATTTGGAAACGGCATGCTGTACTGCTTGGCATTCGTGTCGGAAGCTCTAATACGAACATTTCAGAGTGTTTGGATGTCAAGCTGAGGACAGTGCTGAGGATTTGAAAGGGTTGGATGAGTAAAGGTAAGGCAACTCGGAGAAAACGCTCTGATCATTCTGATAAAAAAGTACTCTCGAATTTGTTGGTGATGGCCTCAGACTCAACACGGAGGCTTACATCAAGTGCTTTGAGGTGGTAGTGCTGCCAAGATTGTGGCTGCTGGAAGATCCTATGTCTGGCAACAAGAATCTGCACCATGCCACACAAGCAGGAGAACACAGTTAGAGCTGTCAGACAATTTCTGCGACCCCTTAAATCTGGCCACCTAACTCCCCAGACTGAAACCCCCTTGATTATTATGTGTGGGGCGCATTTGAGCAAGAGACCAACAAAACTCTTTGTAACACCAAAAATGAACAGAAGGTAAGGATTATGGCAACATTCACTAACTTAAACAAGGAGACCGTCCAGAAGTGTTGCAGGAGATTCCGAAGTCGTTTGGAGGCTGTGGATGAAGCCAATGGCGATTTCATTGAATAAATTTACTCTTTAGTATTTCAAGATATATTTGTGTAATTTTGGTAAATAAACCTGTTAAAATGATATGTTAGTGTATTTTCACGTTTGCGTCATTTAGTCGACATTTTATCCATCGCAGCCTGTATCTATAAACTTTCTTTATGATGCTGTTATCTCAGTGAAATAAATATTTATATTGTGCATCATTATTAGATATAAGAGGATTGTTTAAGTTCCTCTTAAGCGTCCATCTTGCATTTTAATGCTTTCTGCGTGTTTTTCTTTGTCGAAGTCAGAGAATGACGGAAGAATATTCCACATTTACGGAACTCAAATGTTGATCTGTTCTTCTTGAAAAATAACATCTTGAGGAGCTTTTCCTTTTTCAAATGCAGCGCTGAATGGGTCGTGAAAAAAAAACAATTTGACTTTTACACTCAGTTGAAGAAAAATTACTAATGCTTTTGTCAAAAATTGAAATATTACGCGATCGACTTTAATTGAGTCTAAAATTGACACATAAATCAATATTATCGTAGCATTAGTAGAAGGCTAATTTATTGAGAACTATTGCTTCCCGCTACTCTATTAAATATTATATGTTATCTGCCCTTGTCTATCACACTCAAAATACAGCTTTACTTTCCTCAAGTATACCTGATAGTAAGTCGAATAATGTTTACAAACCTGGCGGACAGTTGTCTTGATTTACAACTCTGCATGTGTTTATTCCTAGGAAGTTTTTTTACAGAGGACAGAAAATTCGACACCGAAATCTGAAGGCGTATTGGGATAGCGAAAGATTCCTTCCAAAAACTAATCAAAGTATTAAGAAACAGAAACATTTCGTTAAATACAAAGAAAAGAATACTGAACTGTTAAGTAATATCTATCCTCATATATAGCAGTGAATGGTGGGCAATCTCCTCTCAGATGAAGAAAAGACTCGAGGAAACAGAGACATAGAAGGATGGTCAGATATCCACGGAACAATGCAGGTGAGCAACAAGGATGTTTTAGAAAAAAGGAAAACAAAAGATACTTATAGTTAACATCCTAAAGAGGCAGTTGAAATTTCTAAGAAATAAGGTTTGGAAAAATGGACACTCCCAAGACATATTGAAGGCAAGAGTGAGAGGAGAAAGCAGCGTATAACCTACGTAATGAGCCTAAGTAAAGAGATTGCAGAACAGGGATTAGGAGAGATATCGAAAAGACAAAATTTATTAAGAGCTAAAATGAGGAAAGCCATGACCGTCCACGTCCTGAAGGGACACGGTACAAAGAAGAAGAAGAAGAGAGAGAAGGAAGAAGAAAAAAAGAAGAGGAAGAGGAGAGAAAGAAGAAGGAGAAAGAGAAGAAGAAGAAGGAAGAAAAAGGAAGAAGGAAGAAGAGTCCAAGCCTACGCTATTATCTTTTTCTTTTTGCATACCATTATTTTGGCGTATGGATGTGTTCTAAATTTTTTCTCTCTTAGCTTTTCATTTTAGTTTAGAAACCTTATTAACAAAATATAATTAAATACGGACTAGATAAAGCTAATTCAAGGCCCATAGCATATATTATAAGGAGGCCTCTAAATTAAAATAACAAAACAAACAAAAAATGTTAAAAACTCAATTTTCTACTTCCAGTCATTAATTTAAGCGAATTTAATTAATCTAATGCAACTAATATGTTTCAAAATTAGTATAAGGTTGGTGCAAAAATAATGACGTAATAATGTCGTTTTTTGACGTATTTTTTAACGTCAAAAAACGACATCATTACGTCATTATTTTTGCACCAACCTAATATTGGTTACATGTAACAAATCAATTAAAAAAACAAATACCGTTTAAAACATCAACTTATTCACTTGCATCTCCTTTTGATGAGAGGCTTTTTGCAACACTTTATCACTAGTACCAAACAATAGGTCCCTCTCTTTATGTGCCGTGTCCCTTCAGGCCGTAGGTGATTATATTTTTTTGCCCCTTGCAGCTGTAAATAAAGTCTGTTTTTTCGTTATTTCTAAACCGTGTTCTGCCATCCATTTTCTCAAGTTCTTCAAGTACATCTGTCTGTATCACTGATATGAGGTATTATGATTACTTACATTATTTACAATATTCGGACTGTTATCCTCATCTTCATTGCCATATTCACAACATTTCGGCCGTTTCAAGGACACATGGCCTAGTGGATAAACACGTTGACTAGACACAAAGCGTTATGAGTTCAATATCAGGCAAAACTTGGAGAGTTGAGTTAAAATGAAATAACTAAGATATCCGGAAGAGGCATGACACGCAGAACTAGAACTATCTACCCCGGTAGACGAAATAAAGAGTTGGGTTTGAAATTCGAATCACCTGAAGAAGACCAAAGCGTACAACGGCCGAAATGTTGTGAATATGGCAATGAAGATGAGTATAACATTACGAATAATATAAATGCTGTAAGGACTCGTCAAATATGTCCTGCATTACTTCCCTCTGTCCCTTTTGCCCTCAATCGTTCCTGTAAGTATCCTGTAAGATTTTCTAAGCCCTTTTTATTCATTGTGCGCCCCAGAAATTTCAACTGACTCTTCCTGATGTTAAATGTAAGTTTCCTTTTTGTTTCCATTTTCTCTAAAATCTCGTCGTTGCTCACATGTTCAGTCCATGGCATCCTCAGTATCCTTCTGTCGAACCACTTTTCATCTTTGAGCAAATTGTCCAGCATACACTGCCATACAGTAAGACAGATATCACGTAACAGTTCAGTACTCTTTTCTTTGTTTAGTTTTTCGACATAAAATATAAGTATTTAAAAATAGATAAAATAGAAACACATTCACTACTAAAAACTGAAAAAGTCGTTATCTTTCTTGCTTCAGTCTTTGCGACACTTGCCAAAGAATAAATCATGACTAAGACTCAGTAAAGATATCATTTGTCAAAAATATAATATATTTATTATCGGAAGATTTATTATGAAAATATTTTTTTAATTATTTATAATTCCGTTTTCTTCCATCTTTAGTTAGTGAGTTAGAAAGTTAGCACGTGCATTACACTCTGCCATTACCTCAGATAAGTAATCGACCAAACCTTTTTGTTTGCGAGGTAAAATGGCAGGGAAAAAGATATAGCAAAGGCGCTGTGTTGTTTTTTGTAAGAAAAAGAAAGCATATCTCAATAAATAATCGGTAAATTCTGTCTGAAATTCTTCTAATTCGGGCTACACTTGCTCTACATAGACATATTATACCTTTTTGGAATCAGGATAATCCTGGGATTGAAAATCTGCCCCTCATTTGGTGCTTGAACATCCAGCATTGGGATTTGTGTCCAGATGAGAAGGGTTCAGTTAAAGATTCAAATTTTAAAATAACTGAAAAATATAGTGATTTTAAAAGTTTTTAATTTGTATTGATTTTAAAGTAACACAAAAATTTCGTGAATTTAAAAGTTTTTTGTTTTAAATTCAGATTAAAATGTCTCCAAAACTTTTGGAGTTGAATTTTATTTCTATAAAATGCCAAGAAATTAGAGTTAAAGTGAGAGGTTTCGTGATGTGAGGTTTTGAAGTTCTGAAGTGTTTGTGATTAGAAGAACTCAACTCAATTGAAGTTCCGCGGAGTTTGTGACCAGAAGAACTCAATTTTTGGCCTGAATTGGAATTTTGGCCCATATCGGAATTTTGGCCCAAATCGAAGTTTCGGCCCAAATCGGCCGGAACTGGACTTATAGCCCGAATCAGAGTAAAAATACACTTTTGAAGTTCCATAGAGTGAATTGAGAAATTAAAATTATTTTTTCAAAATTATAATTGCTGTTTTCTAAGTTGGACCAAAGCTCCCTTCAGCTTTGGGCTGGAGACCCAATTGGTCCTACGCAGAAGCTAGCCTAAAAGTCCGCACGAAGTCAGGCTTTTAACCTAGTTTATCAGTAAGAATGAAAGTGTGTGTGTGTGGGGGGGGGGATAATACTCTCATGCGTTTAAAACCTGTGAAACGAAAAACCCTGTCAAGTTTGAATATTTTCAATTGTATCCTCTTATTTCTTTAAATAATGACCTGCATTATTACATATGATTGTTATTGCAATATTTTGTTAAATCTGTTAAGCTCAAATATTTAACAATGCAATAAGGTAATTTCCACCGGTATTTTATAGACGGACACTCACAAAGAAGCTTACTCAATCATGAACTTAAGAAACATGATTTCTCAGAAAATTTAAATAAAAAAAACATTAAATTTTCACGGCTCCAAGTCACAAATCACATAACAAAAGCATATATTTATTTTTAAAAATACAATTTAGTTAAGAAAAATATATGTTTTGTATAAAGATTAAAAGATTTAGTTACATACTTTAATTATTTATAAAAAGAATTTTAATTTACAACCCCAACCAGTCTTTACCTGACACCACACTGGGTACTGTGAAAAATTCTTATCTAAAAGCTACGTTTTTGTTTTCAACGTGTCATATCACGCTGAAAACCCCGGATCTTGTTCGAACCCCACAGTACTTAGAGGAGGAAGCTCTTGGGAACACTGTGTAATTTAAGTAACCTCCTACAACGGTGGGAATACCAGATGTTGCAAGCTTCAATGTGTGGGTAGTGTAATACATAATTAATTGTTAATCGGAGAGCAGACTTCCACTTCAAGTTCGGTTCATTATATTTACTTGCTTGGGAAAGTTTGAACGCACCTTTACGCTTCCTAACTATGGATTAATTAGTAAGGCATTTATCACTAAATTATTACTGCAATCTAAAAATATTTCTTGCCTTTAAATAACCTGCAAAAGTTTGATAAGCCGTAAAAATGAATAAAAAATTCTACAACCGGGAATAGGTTTCGGTTTTAAATAAGCCTGAAAGAGTTAGTAAGCCAAAAAAAAAAAAATTGTATAGAGATTACAAAAAAAAAAAAAATTTGTATAGAGATTACAAAAAAAAAAATAAAAAATAAAAAAAATAATGATCTACTTTATTTCTAAAAAGAATTTTAAATGTGTCAAAGAGTTAATAAGTCGTGAAAAATAAATTCCTTTTATCTGGTCTACGGGAAAATTACGTTGGAAATAGAGGTTGTCGTTCGATTAACATGACGAAATTGTGACAAGTTTTACTCTGAGCATGAGGAAATTGATTAATAATAACGGAAATGACTATTTCATTCAATATTTCCACGGAAAGTGCTCGGAGAGACGAACTTACATTCCCTAGTCTCGCCGCAGCAAAGCTTTACGGCAAGGACAACGCTATAGCAACTTACATTGAAGCAAATCACCCACATTCCCTCCGTATTCCATTGGCGGAACTCCACTCGAACTGCTTCATCCCGCGAACCACTTTTCTGCGGAATCAACTCTCAAGAGAATGTTTCCTCGATCACCACAATCTTAATTTGTTCAAGGTTAGGATTAACCGTTATCTTTCCATTCCTATCCGTACAAATTACCTCCTAACGTAATACTCTAACTCGAGTGACCCCCGGGCCTTGTAAATAGTGAACCTTGCTGAAAGATCATATTCATTACTCAGTAGTTATCAATTTTGAAAATGAACATTCTCCGATATTGTTGGGAATCATGTCCGACAGATCGAAGCGTAGAAACATTCCAAAGAATTTTCTGTTATAAAACAGTAAAAGTGTAACTTTACAATATCTTCTTTGGTGCCAATAAGAGAAAGAATATCAATTCTAAGAAGTTTAGTTAACTATACAAAGTTTTCAACAACACTGACTTCTAAATCTTCTGGACGTGATTTGATGAGATCCGATGACCTCGTAACAATTTCTTCAGATGTCAATAACCGTAGCTGACGAAGGAATCCATTTTTTTTATAACCTTCCTGAAATTTTGACAAGGCAGAAAGCAAGCTATCAATAATGACAAGACATTTTCGACTTTTGAGAAGGCCTTTCATATTTAACAAAGTGTGATCAAGATAGCGCCACTAAAATTTTTGTTTGTGTTCTCTCTGAGTTTGCTGTTGATTATATTCATATCCAATCAGATCCTTGTTTTTTGTTTTTTTTTATCCAATGTCTGAAAAATAGATCACATAGCTTAAACATATCCATTCACAGATTGGCCAAAATGGTTTCATGTCTTGGTCAGAACATTAAAAACAAGAAGCACTGTTCATTTAAAACCTTTTTTTTCTGTTTGATCCCTCGATATGACAATTATTCCTGTTTTCCAGCATCATGGTGGTAGGTAGTAGTCCACGTGATGTCATTACGATTTGACTTGTTATTCAAGACTTGTTTTATTCCAGAAAAACTCTTGTTTCTTCTGTATTTAGCGGACAACTTGGTTCGTTTCAAGATGGACAAACGAACAACAGATAAGATAGTAGAAAGTAGATGCAGAAAAATTGTAAGTTTCCCAGAATATCGAAGAAAATGTTTCTTTCCAACAATTTGAGGCGCATTTTCCATCCTAATAGGCAAAACATGCATTGTAATCATCTAATTCATTTAGTTATTTAACCCGTCCTTATAAACAATGATATTTGTTACTTATGTTACTTGAGTTAGATCATGCCAGTCTTTTATAATGCTTTTTCTTTTTAGACTTCAAATAAGCATTATGGCATTCTGTTGCGAAAAATTCAAAAATCAACCAATATCTTCAGATAGCAAATCTTAACGTTCACTTAAAGTAAATTTAATAATAATAAGATTTATATTTTTCATTTTACAATTCAGTCCAACATGATGAATCCATTGTGATTGAAGAATTCTTCACATAAAAACATTTGATAAGTACGACTTATGCCTACATTAGTATTTATATTTCTGCAAGAAAAGAGTTGGAATCGGAATGAAAAAATCTCATTTCGCTAAATATTTTCGCATCTTTAATTATTTGCTTTAGAAGTGTGCAACATTTTTTAATCAGTTTCCATTTTTTCATAAGATGTAGACGTTTTGTTTTTATGCATCAGTAATTAAATACTTGTCTATGTGAAGAACTTTCTTGTTGTTGGCATAATACAGTTCTTGTGTTTTTCCAGTCAGTAAACCCATTTTCGGTAAACCTTGATCTTGAAGAAACTAAAGATAATTCAACTTCCATTAGTTTCGAAATAGCATAACCAATATATTGCACATTGCATATTCATAGATTTAAGAAGAGCAGGGAATTAAAATGCCTAACAATATTGTGGTTATTTTTATTGTATACAACCGCATGGATGAAGTTACTATTAGCATAATGTCATTGATCTCTTCCCTTGACTCTCCAATATTCATGAGCGCAATCATCAAGATTCAGCAAAATAACATTGGAATATTTGGATGGTTTTTTTTTTTTTCTGTGTCAGCTGTTTTTTCACACTAACTGGATGCTGTCAACTGCCACACGAGGGTGAACTTTCTATATTTCCAGTTTCAGCTCTTATAACTCTATCATCGAGAATATCAGAATACACGGACAGCTTTGGTTGTTTTTGATGTGGATTATTGATCTCTTTCTTTTTTCTTCGTTTGCTTTACGTTTTGAACATCCAAAATTATTACGACGCTCAATATCTCTGACTCAATTATGCATTGTTATTCTACCGTCACGTATATAAACAGATTCTAGTTAATTTAAATTATTAAAACAACCTCTGTTATGTCTTATAATGCACTAAGTAGGACGAATGAAGTGGGAAGTAAACCTTAGATGAAAAAGGCATGAAAAACTCACAAGTGGCATGTTGATGAAATCGAAGAAATTCAAATAGACTCCTGGTTATCAATATATATACTGGCTTTTTATGTAAATTCCAGAAATTTAATATTTCTTCTTTGTTTGCCCCTTATTCTAATATGGTTGGCTTTTGACGTTTTACAAGAGTCTTTGACATGCTAAAATTATTTATCGCAACAATTTCACACGAAAATACAAACGTTTGCATAATTCAAATCATTTATCAGAATTTGTAAAATATTTCAGTTGATAGAAATTATTATTTTTTATAAAAAGAAATTCAGATTGCAAATATATATTTTCCCCAAACAAAACCTGCATGAAATCTTATGAAAGAAATGACGTCGCAATTATTTATATACTTTGTCTTTGATGTCTTCTCACATCAATGGAAATTGTAAAAATTACTTTTTTCATATTTCTACCTTTTGAAGTCTTGCCGCAAAATCTACACATGTAAAGTCATCGAAATCGACCATAAAGTGTACATCTAAGCGAAAGTAAAGCTTTGTAGGTAAAATATTGGGCCTTCATTTATTTATTATTTTTTTTTATATATCCGAAAATTATTTTCTTAAAAACAAGAAGACTTTTATGTAACATTCTCTGGACTGTACTTGTCACGTACCAATTTTATTTTCTTAGAAACAAAAACCAACAATGTCTTGCCTAAGACTAAATGGGTTAATCGTTAGAAAACGCAAACTTATATGAATAAAGACAAAAGGAAAACATCTTAGTCGACGCGTTTCGTTCTCTCATAGATTTTATCAAGGCAAAATTAAGGATTAATGTCGTTAATTTTACAAAATGTTTAAATTTAATATAAATATACTTCAGGCTAACTGAAAAATCTAGGTAATTTATGGAAGACGCTAAGTAATTTAATTTAATAAACAAAAGCGAGTTTTTTTTTTTTAGGATTATGTGGAAAAAGCAGAATTCTACTGGATGATGTAGAGTATGGCAATTTCTTTGATTTAGAGCAGACCTTCGGATGTAGGCGGAGGTACTGTTCCTGACGCTCTGTGAAGTGGTCAATATAGGACCCTCGTTGCTCATGACCCTTAAGTTGGTGGACATAGCTAGTGGAGACACAGCAAAAAAGAAAGAAAAAAAATGCGAGTGAAAGCAAAGTGCAGAATATAAGCAACTTTAAATGTTACACACCACTCATAAATCATCGCTAGTTTTTTACCGAGGTAAGCTCGTATTATAATTTATTTTTTTAATATATATATATATATATATATATATATATATATATATATATATATATATATATATATATATAGTCTATTCTCATTGAGTTTATGCATCTTCTTTGTCAAAATCGTTGCGGACTGAGTGACGTCAGTTCTCTCCCACAAAAAGACCTTACGCCAAAACTTAGCTACAAAGGTGTGCAGTACATTCGTCTTCGTGATCGGTGAAAGCCATTAATTAAGATTGTTAGATAATTGAGTTAGATCTCAAGTCAGGGATAAATGTGAATTTCTTGATTCAATGTCGAAGTCGACTGCCTATATATTCTTTCTCATGTAGTAAGATGATGTGTTGCGTTCATTTGAAGTCTCTGAATTTCCGGTTAGTCGGATGTCGTTCAGGCGAAGTTTAAGAAAGGGGCAGTTATTTTTAAGTAATAATTTTATATTCATACAAATATATAATATAAATAAATACATGTAATTCTAATATGTTTGGATCATAAGAAATATCCATATAAATTGCTGATACTAAATAAATGAACTGAATCAACAGAGTTTGTCTTTGATTTATTACACGTAGGTATAATGGGTCGCAATGCAAAATATAGTTCTTCTTGTGGGTCGCAGTAAACATAAGTTTGAAAAGCGCTGTTCGAAATGATAGTGATGACTAACTTGAATATGAACATTCGAAATACTATATTAATCTAAGACTGACGACTAAGGTAAATATGCAATAATCTAAGAAAGATGTAGGGAAAAATATATATATACGGGTAGAAATGTAAATGGAAGGTCTAAAAGTTAAAGACAACAAAAAATGCTCAATGCAAAATTCAAAGTCGAATATGTAGAGCTATGTCTTTGTTTAAAGTTAAACATGGTAAGGAGGGTAAAAACTGGCAGAATTCGTTGTAATTATTGCCGGGTCTGTTAGGAAGAAAGATTAGCCATTACCACATATTCTGATAAAGGTATTTTACTAAATGAGAGAACTGAGATTATGCCTAAGTGCAGGCATTTAAGTAAATATTTTTAGGTACATATGAACACAAATGAACTAAATAATTAATTTTTTGTCTTCTTTTCCACACTTACAATTTTCCCCTCTCTCTCTCGCCTTCCCCATCCTCAGACTTTTACCCTCTCACTTCCAGTATTCTGGTATATTGGAGTAGTTTTCTTTGGCTTGTGCATCCATCCACTCGACTCAGGACACCTTACGGTCGAAAGCCAAGTTGCGAGTTTGTTTGCTATTTTGGCCTTTTCCCTGTTGCAGACGCCTGCTCAGACACATGTGTGTGTGTTCAACACCCACTGAGCCTGGCTGTGGTTTATACTGCATCAATGCTGAACGAACTTTAGTGGCAGTTTCTGTGAGAGAGCTCGTTATCTAGCATGATCAACTGTCTGAGCAGAACGCTCAAACACTCGGTCAAGATGACTTGTGATTTCGTGCTAGCACAGCAATCGAAAGATGTCAAATAGTTCTGTCTACCCAATTTCACTCACAAAGCTTGGGTCACCTCCTCCAAACCGATAATGTTAAGAAATTTTCCTCCTGGCAAATCGACCATGGTGAGATTCGAACCAAGGTTCCATAGTCAGAAAGCGAACATGCACATATGCATTAGATTTCACTAATATATATATATATATATATATATATATATATAGAGAGAGAGAGAGGGGAGAGAGAGGGAGAGAGAGGGGGAGAGAGAATGAGAGAGAGACAGGCAGACAGAGAGAGAAAACATAGACAATGAATAATTAACACTGCATATTGAAGGTCAGTTCCAAGTTCGATACAATGTTTATCTGAAAGTCGCATTCAGACCTGAAACTGACAATCACCATGCCGTGTTCATCCCTATGTCCACAGTACCTATATCTATACATATAAAGAGTACACTCTATCTCGATAGAAAATTTTAAACAGTATATATATATATATATATATATATATATATATATATATATATATATATAT
>OZ010598.1:59872891-59877891 GCA_963932145.1 Acanthosepion lycidas | reverse complement strand
AAACTCACTCTACTTGCTTGTTACCATGACAACCAGAATGAAAGAAACGTGTGTCATTATTATTATTATTATTATTATTATCATTATTATGCTTTTGTTGTTGGAGATGCGAATATAATCGAGCTGTACTGTTTGTATATAAATCTTTATTAATATGTTTCATGAAAATATCCATGATGAAATCATTGCTGATTTCAACTAGAATATTGAAGGAACTACAGTATTATGGGGGTGACTTGTTGTCACTTCATCCTTAACACGAGCCACTAATTCCAACTGTTGTACAACTTTATACAATAATGGAGGTAATGGAAGAGAGTGCTGGAAATATGAACATATTTAATATCAGTTCATCTCTAATCCGACGAGAGTTCAGTAAAACAGTATAATATTCAATACACACACACACACACACACACACATATATATATATATATATATATATATATATATATATATATATATGATAAAATCTAGTTTTAAGGTATGCTGTATTTATTGTTAAAATGCTCAATATCAGGGATAGAGAGTATGTAAATATAAAATGGACCCTGAGGCCAGCACAGAGCGTCGGCAGTATGTTTCATGCTTGAACGCAATCCTCAAACCATATAACTGACCTCATTAACAATAATATCCAATTGACTAACCTATATGAATAGTCGAGCTACTCTCTAACCCACGTAGCCTCAAGATCATTTTCAAGCATGAAACAGACTATTGCAACTCGGTGTTGACATCAGTCTCCTCTGTTATATATATATATATATATATATATATGTGCAAAAAAACTCACCTTTCAACAAGACGACAATCCAAAATACTCTAAATTATGTGAAAAAAACCTCGAGTCAATAAAAAAAAAAGGAAAAAATTCTCAATTATGGCTTGGAAAAACTCAATCGCCTGACCTCTCTCCCACCGAATTAGTCTAGTATGAATCGGATAAGAGAGATTGAAAAGAATACCCAAAGAGTGAGCGTGAGCTTTTTCAGTACTTGATGAATGCTTGGGAAGAATGCTTGGTCTACCATCTACTTTAAAAAAAAAAATAAATAAATAAAAATCTTGAAAGAATGCCAAGAATCTGTAATATTGCTTTTTTTAACGAAAACAAAATAAGTTGCTGTTGTTAGATAATATTTTATAGCTAAGTACTTGTTTTTTGTCAAAATGAAAGCAAAAACATTGTAGCTACTGAAGTATCTACTTTTACTTTAAAGAAAAATATAAAAATATCTCATTTTTAAGATAATTTTAAAGAATTGAAGAGTGGGCGCAAACAATTTGTTGTAATATATATATATATATATATATATATATATATATATATATATATATATATATATTTGAAGCGGGTAGAATGGAGATCAACGTGTTTTCGTGGACTCAGCAGTTTTCAATCTGCTTGTCTGAATCGTTTGGGTGTTAACCCCAATCTCTTCTATGGTCCAGCGACACCAGCATTGAATTGTCATGTAATTTGATGCAATGTCACCTTTTTTTGTGGCGGGGTACCATCGTTGTCGACAATGGACAAGTTTTTACAGTACACATGAGCACCCGCAGTTTTCGCATACTGCTGATGCCTATCCGAAATGAATCTATCCCAGTTATATCTTTTCCCAGGGAAAACCTAAATTATTTGCCACTTGAACATAAAATATACCTTTTATCACGACTCATACAGAATCTTAGAATCTTCATATGGTACCTGAAGATTGCATGAAGAAGTGCATGAAACTCCGAGTCGTGCTATCGATGTTGGATATTATGCATATTCGCTATTATATACTTATAGGTTTGTCTCAGAGCATTGAGTACTATTTATAAAACTCGAGGAAGAAATATATTTATACGTAGGCACAAGTATATATAGGCGTATGTAGATTTTTATCCTACCTATTCTCATATATATATATATATATATATATATATCTTTGTGGCATTTTAATTTCGAGTATCGAAGTATCGAGTAAGAAAACAAATAGACAATAATAAAATTTATTTAGATAAATACAACTGTGTTTGAAGATTTATTTCTTTTCTTCGCTTTTCGCACACTTTTATCGCTACAAATATCGACGACACACACACACACACACACACATACACACACACATATATATATATATATATATATATATATATATATATATATATATAGTTAAAGTTCGGTAAAAGAACAAGGAAAGTTCTTTGTTTTTTATTTTATATTTCGGACCATTTTCTTGATTTCCGATTAAATTTTAAGAGAACTTTTCTACTGTATTAGTACTCTTACCTAAATAATGAATCTCTTTCTTTCTCTCTACCCACTCTCTCGCTCTCTCACTCTCTCTCTCTCTCTACACACACACACACACACGCGCATACACACACATATATATATATGTGTGTGTGTGTGTGTGTGTGGGTGCAACACTTTTCTACATTAACATCAATGATTAAACTTGAACATATCTAATAATGTTTCTAATAATGTTAACAAAAATTAAATTGTAATCCCGCTTCTTCTTCCGTAAGTTAATTAGCACGTTCATTACGTCTTACCATTTCCTCATATAAACAACGGACCATTACTTTTTTTACTACGCTGAAAAAATAGCTACATCAGAAACACTGGTTGAACAGAATGAATCAAGGAATGAAAGATTAGAGATGGCGATAATGCTCTCATACTTTAAACGTTTACTTCACGAAATGTAAAACCTTGTCAAGTTTGAATCTTTCCATTCGTACATTCTTTTAATAACCTACACTCATAGATATGATTATTATTACAATATTTTGATAAAGTTGTTAAGCTCAAATATTAGATGCAACAGGGGGATATTCACCTATTTTCATCTTTGAAGTATTCGTAAGAAGCCTATTCAATCACTGACGTAAAAATTACGTTTCATCAGACAATTCGAAACTTCAATTTTCAGGAATACTGCTAGTTGTAAATAATACTGAAGACCTCTGACATTACTAACAGTTGCTTGTCAGGGTTTTGGGCTTTAAAAAAAGTAAAAAACTAGAGCTAATGTTTTAACATACGTTAAATTTGGAAATAATGAACATAATTTTGAGTGTATATATATATATATATATATATATATATATATATATATATATATATATATATATTATCTACTATAAAAACTTCAAAACAGCTAACCTTATTGTTGTAATGGCATGTCTCACACTCCCTATCGCCTATGTAGAATGACTATATCAGAAGCTATATATAGTGAGTACAGGATATACTTGGGGGCTCACTTCGGGAATTAGTTGGAGATTCGTCTCCAGTTCAGCTAGTCGAACTCTCTGCCTTCGTGCAGAGAGGAACCCAGACGAGGTTATGCCGTCTGGGGTGGTAGACAGCTACACGATCCCGTTTTTTACGGGATCTACGGAGAATTTTTGCGCGAGTCTACGGATTAGGATACCCCATGCTAAATTCGGCCTAGTGCCACATCGGTGAGTCGGTTGTCAAATATCCTTGCTTCTGGAATTAGTCTAGAGTTGGAGATTCGTTTCCAGCTGTGCTGGTCGAACACTCTGCCTCCGGGCAGAGGGGATCCCCAGACGAGGCTGTGTCGAAAAGCAGTCTCGTCTCGGGTAACAGTTACCCGACCCCTTTTTATACGGGCAGTTTTTCCCGAGCCTACGGGATCGTTTACTTCACAATAAATTCGGACGTGTGCCAGATCTGAGTGCGTGGGGCGGTTGGTAGATATCCTTTCTTCGGGAATTACTAGCCTGCCACCCGATTCCCTGTTTTTCAGTAGTGTATTCTCTTTTACAATAAACCTCACTTCTTTCATCTACGCGTGTGTTGCTGTTCCTTCACTCGAGTAACACCTTTGTCTGTTTGCAACCTCTTTGAGGATAAAACACTTAACAACAACAACTTATCTGCAAGGTCTAAATTACAAAGAACCAATATTATTATTAATCCACATGTCCCTTAAGGAACTGTGTTCGTGATCAATTCAAATTCATGAAAATACCACTACAAACTTATCAAGAAGACTCACCTTACATGTCTCTCACCATAGCTGAATTAGGAAATCATTTAACCCTACAGAACCCTACAGAACTCTGCAAAATACTCGTACAAAATATAATAGCCTCAAAAGAAAGAAAGAATAAAATAATGGAAACACTAATAATAAAAAGGGAAAAAGGCAAACATTCATTAACATTAACTACGAACACAGTCGCAATGTTCTGATTGTGTTTGGAAAAAAAAACAAAATCACATTCCTACCCTCTCTAGAAACATATTTAAAAAAAAACTTTGACTAATATAATATCCGAAAGCGGCCAGATATATAGAATATTTGGATACAAGTGTTTTTACACTTTATACGAACACAAGAAAAATTAAATAAAAGGCTCAAACGTTGTATTTTGTTAGTCGCCTTCAATGAAACATGTATAAAACTTGAATATATATATATATATATATATATATATATATATATAGAGAGAGAGAGAGAGAGAGAGAGAGACAGACAGACAGACAGACATTATCACCTTGTTTGAATAAAATGATTAACATATATATATATGTACATATATATACATATATATATATTATTAAATGTTCAAACTATATATATATATATATATATATATATATATATATATATATATATATATATATATATATATGTGTGTATATATATATATATACATACAGTGTGTGTGTGTGGATCTGATATCTGTATTTTTTCTCTAATATTTGCCATGATTTGTTCATTGAAAATGCTTTATCATTGCCATACCTGTAACCCCCACGATATTCTTCTCGTTATTTGCATGAATAAATAAATAAGTACTGATCGATCGATCTTTAGACAGATAAAGAGATTGAGATAGATAGATAGATAGATAGATAGATAGATAGATAGATAGCAACAGATTGTGATAGATAAGAACAGACTCAGATAGATAGATAGATAGATAGATAGATAGATAGATAGATAGATACCAACAGATTGTGA